>JAVJIF010017967.1:0-124875 GCA_038442645.1 Agave tequilana | reverse complement strand
AACGGATAGGGTTTGGATCCGATAACCCGAACCCAGTTAACTTAAGTTATTGGGTACGGGCTAACGGGTTATTGGGTAACGGGTCGGGTTTAAGGCTTATTGGGTTTTATCCCAAACCCAATAGGGGTAATGGGTTCGGGTGAAACCTGAACCCACTCCTCTTACAAACAGCAGCAGCTTGCTGCTGCTGTACCTGCGTGGCCGGCCGACCAGCCGGCCGGCGGTGGCGGGGCCCGCCGGCGGCGATCCTGGCCGCCGGCGGCGCGGCCATCTGGCCGGTAAAAGGGAGCTAGAGATAGAGAGAGGGAGGAGAGGGAGAGAGAAGGGGTTACAGCAAAGAAGAAGAAGAAGAAGCTGAAGAGGGGAGGAGTGACTGCGGTGGCGCGGCCGGGGCGTGCGCCACCGGCGGCGGCTGGGGGTAGCAGCGCCCCGGACGGTGGCGCCTCCGGCGCTCGGCCGGGGTCGCCGGAGGTTGAGCCGGCGGTGGTTGGAGATCGGCCATGGAGAGAGAATTTTTGGGTGAGAGAGAGATAGAGAGTGTATTGGGAGGGAAGTGAAGAGAGAGAAAATGTGAGAGATTTAAGAGAGAGAGAGAGATGAAGAGTTAGGGGAAAGAGCGGTTAAGAGGGGGCCTACGTCGGTGGGAGGAAGTCGCTGGAAAAAGAGTAATCCAGAGAAGAGAAGAGGCTTGGAGAAAAAGTAATTGAAAAAGAATTGTTAAAACAAATATTTAATATTATTTAAATAGGGTCAAAAAGTGACTAGCTCCGAACGGTACCCAAAATTACAGAAAATAGAGAATATTATCTTGAGACGTAAGATGAAGACGGTTTGAAGAAATTCAATCCGGTTTGTAAATTAAAAATCCCGAAAGCTGTCGCCAGTACGGGCAACACCGGTTTGGCCGGATTTTCGATAAATTCTGAAAAATTCCCAAAAACCCAAACGTATCTCATGTAATTCTAAGACACATGGTGAAAGCGAATTCTCAAAATTCTATTTCGTTTGTAAAATAAAAATCGGAAGGCCGATTATCGGTATCGGTCGACACCGACTCCGCGATTTTTCAAAATAATCCAGAAAATTGCCAGAAAATCCTGAAAAATATAAAATATAGAAAATGATTTTTGAAACTGAAATCAGCTCTATCGGACTACCACGGAGATCAAATCAATTTTGTACGTCGTATCGCGTACAGATACGGTAATACGTATACCGGGGATCAGGGGGTTACACTATTGTTTGTGAAAAACTAATTGAAAAATATAAGATTTTGAAAAAGAAAGTCTAGGCCTTGAAAAAGAAAATAAAAGTTTACATTCTAGACTTAACAATGTTTTGCAAGAGAAGGTTGAGGTCTATAATGAAAGGGATTCATTGAGATCTCAACTAGACCTTGTTCTAAAAAAAATGATTTTTTAAATCTAAAATGATTGTGAAACTCTTTTGAAGAAAATGAAAATTTATTTTCAAAATTTGATCTTGTTTTGAAAGAGAATGTTGCTTTGAAAACAAAATAATTTCTATTTCAAATGATTTAGATGTTTGTTTAAGAAAAATGATGTTTTGCAAAATAAGATTGATTCTCATGTTTGCCATGCTAGGGTAGTATCTCACACTTCACCCCTTGCATACTCCACTTCTTCTTCGATTAAAAATGATATAATTTAATTAAGAAGAAATGGATTGTTTGGGCTCCACTTTGAGCCAATGCGTTGTTGGGCATACACACTTGAAATCTTTGTTTCGAAAGAAGCAAGTTCCATCTTTTCATGCACACCCTCCACGGCATACACATGCTCCTCACGGACACCATCATCACTTGTATGCTCATGTGTACACTTGTACACATTGTGGACGTAAGGGCCACCTTGCTAGATTTTGCTATGATAGAATACATAATGTTTCAAATTTAGCAAATAAGTTTGTTTAGGTTAGGAATGATACTAACCCCCATGGACCCAAGAAGATATGGGTACCAAAGACCACCCCCTCCTATTTTTGATGTAGATGTGGGCTCTCGCATGACGTGAGAGTTGTCGTACCTTGGAGTGGATGCGTTCCGAGCTTCATGGAAATCAATTAGATGCATCACTTTCAAGGGAAGTTTGGTGGGACAACCACCATGTTTTGGAGTCTTGGAGAGTTGCCTCATAGGTTTTGGTAATGGTCTCTAACTCCTTATTTATGTTTGCATGCTTTCCATGTTTATCATTTAGCATGTTTTATTGTTTGTAGATTATTATGAAAATGCCATGATTATTAGACCATTGACATACATGTATAGTATTTGAGACACCCATGTTTAATATGGACCATTATTTTTGTGTTCTCACCTTTGTTTAGCTATCATGTACATCATGAATTTAATAACATGTGGATTTTCTTAATAATCATGTTTAAGATTTACCATGATGATTTTATCTTATTTTGATGCTTCATGTTTTGAATATATGTTTAAATGTCAGTTTTCATTAAGACTAGATATATATTTGTGCATATAGTGGGCCACAAATAAATTTATATATGTTTGAACTTGAATGCTTATTTGAACCCATTAGATGTGCTAGTATAGTCTAGTTTTGATGATTCATGCATTTTAAACTTGTATTCCTTTTTTTGGATTTGTTTTATGTTTATGAGTTTTCATTTCATGTATATGTCTATTTTGCCGAACTTTAAGATATACATGTATACCCCTTGAGTCATTTGCCTTTCATGCAAATCTACATATGGATTCAATTATATTTAGGGATATGTATGTATACTTTTTGTGTTTGATAAATCATACATATTCCTTGAAATGAAATTTGTTTTAATGAATTTTTGTTTCCATGTGTTTTTGTTTAACTTCATGTATATGTCCATTTTTATTCAATTATTATTGTTATACATATACATCCTTTTTGAGCCACGTCCCTTAATGCATATATTTGGTGGACTCGTTGTGTTTGGATATGTATGTATACTTTAATTTGTATAGGACATACATATACCTTGAAGATTAAATAAGTTTTGATGATTTTCATGTTTTCTTGTTTTAAGGAATATTGAGCTTAATTGTCAATTTTCATGATTATGTGTTTCACATAACACTTGCACACTGACCTCTTTTACAATGTTTCTCATGATTGTGTTTTTCATGAGTATGTTTGAGCTTAATGGATTTTGAGTGTTTTAGTGCCATGTGGATTTCATGTTTCATGAAAAATATTTTTTGTCTTATTCCTTACTTGAAGGATTTCGTACTAGTTTACAAATTTCATTTAACTAGTTCGTATTCTTCATTTTGGTAGAGTTTTTCAAATACTTTATTTTTTAAATCTATTTTTGAAAACCCCTACCATCTATGGGAGGTTGGATGGGAGATCATGTTCATGTATGCTTTAAAATGAAAATCATTTAAAACTTGAACCATGATTGGGAGGTATAGATAATATGAGATATACATTTGATCTTATTGTTATTTCAATTGGTATCATTGAATTCTTTCAATTGGTATCAATTTTGACCTTTCTTTTATACTCATATATGTTTGTATGTATGCTTTCAATTCCAGAATATCAATTTCAATTGGTATCTATTTTTCATACTATATATGTTTTGTGTTTATGCTAAGCTTGAGCTTCAATTTTGTTTCAATTGATTACTTTTAAATTGGTATCAAGCCTACGCATTGTTTTAGTTGGTATTCATAAAGGGGGAGAAAAGTTGTATCTCATCTTTCATTTAGTATTTGTTTTTTCACTCCCATACTATATGATTGAAAATTTCAAATTGGTATCATATGTTCAAAATGATAATTATTTACAATTGGTATCAATATTTTTTGTTTACTTTCAATTGGTATCAAGATGCTCTACTTTGACATATTTTTAATTGATATCTTAATTGAATGTAACCCCTTATTGACTTTATTTTTGTTTTAGAAAAAAAGGGGGAGAATATTGTTTTTCTTGTTTTCAACCTTTTGTTGATTCATTGTTTCGAACAAAAAGGAAGAAGATTTTGTTTTGTTTTGGTTTTACCCCTTTGTTAATGATTGACAAAAAGGGGAAGAATTATTTGAGAAAGATTTTATTTTATATATGCATGTTTATGTTTTGCATATATTAAGTTTAATTTTAGTTTAATTTTAATTGGTATCTAGAGCATGTTTTGTTTTGAACATTTCATTGGTATCTAGAACCTCTTATTGTTTATGCATTTCTATGCATTCATGTTTAAGAGCCTTTATTGCATATTATTTATTGTTTATTTGTTTTATGCATGAGTTAAGGGGGAGCTTCTTTGAAGCTTAACTTTAATCCATGCATATATAACTCCATGAGTTTTGTCATCATCAAAAAGGGGGAGATTGTTGGCCCAAAGGCCTTCCACCCTAGTTTGATGATGATTAACTCATGTAGTTATGTTTACTAATATTCTTGTGTTTTTAGTCTCAGATCATTAATCAAGATATTAGTTGGTGATTGCTTCCAAAAGAGGTGTTTTTAGAAGCTTTCACATGGTGTTTCCAGGGCTCAAGCACCAAGATCACACTTTGCCTAGCTCATGGATGGAGTTTTGGACCGAGTCGACTTGAAGATGAAGATCGTCAAGAAGACTTAGGTATCAGAGTTTAGTATGTTTAGATCCATTTGTAAAGCTTAGAATAGTTGATATGCTCAAGTGCACAACACTCACAAGTTTTATGTTTGGATATTAGTTTTTCGGTTTTTAGTTTAACTGATATTTGATTTTCATGAATAGTTGATCAAAATAAGTTTAAATGGTTTATATGTATAATAGATGTATTCTAGTTATACATACATGCTTAAACTTCCTAAACAAACTTATTTTGACTATCCTATTCATGTAGTGAAAAATTCAAGTTTGATAAAATACGAGTTTTGGTTTTTGATAAAAATGTTAAAACACAAAAATAGTTTCATATGCTTGATATTTGAGCTAAACTTTTTATCATATGTTTATATATCAATGCAATATGATAAAAACATTTTTAGGTATTTTTACAAGACTTAAAAGAATTTTTAGAAATATTTTTAACATGTGTTTCTGTCCCAGAGCAGTGGCTGACAGGCCAGGACGGCCGACTGCACGGGTCGACCGTACCAAGGGCCGGTCGACCCTTGCGGTCGACCGACGTGCACAAGCCTGTGCACGTTTGGCAGACACAGGGACGGTCGGCCGGGCGGCCGACCGGACCTGAGAGCAGTGCTCTCTGTTTTTGGGGGTCGACCGGGCGGTCGACCGGGTTTGCCCAACGGTCATATTTCAGACCGTTGGCGGTCGGCCGGGCCGGCCGACCGGTAGCCTGTCAGGCTGCCAGATCAGCCTAACGGCTAGTTTTGTTTTGGGGCTATAAATACCCCATTTCTTGGGAGACTTTGAAAAGATTTTTAGAGCTGATTTTCTCCCATTCTCTGGTTTTAAAAACAAGTTTTAAAAGTGTTTAAAGAGCAAAAAGATTCATTCTATTTGTTTTTAAGTGTTTTGTTATTTTCAAAGAAAATAGGTTTTTGGGAATTAGTTTATTGTTCTTCATTTCTATATCAATTTGGTATTTTTCCCAAGAGTTTTCTTTGATCAAAACACTTAGTTTTTTCACACTTGAGCCTATCTTCTATCTTAATCTATTTAGGATCTTTGTTTTGTGGAAAAGAGATTGTTTGAGGTTGTTGAGCCTCCAAGTTGTAAACCCTCCTTTTATTTGTGTATCCCTCTTTTGTAGAGGTTGATCGGAGTGGTATTGTTTTGGATCCCTCTTCGGTAGAGGTGATTGAGTTTGTTGTTGGCTACGGGCCTTATCCCTCTTCGGTAGAGGTGGATTATGGTTGTATTGCCTCGGTGGCATTGTAAGGTTGAGAGAGGAGTTCGGTACTCCTTTAGTGGATTAGAAATCCTTCTCGGTGAAGGCGGGGACGTAGAGTTAGGGGCTCGAACCTCGGAACATATCATTGTGTTTGCGTTTGATCCACTTGTCTCTAAACTCTCTCTCTTTACATTTGTGCAAGCATCATTCTTAGCATCATATCATACTTGCTTGCATTTGTGCCTTGCATATATTCATATTGCCTATTCATCTTATATGCTTGGTTGTTTGTGTGTGCCTCACTTATACTTAACCACAAGAGCTTCACATAGCACCTCAACCCATTCAAGGGGAATCAAGAGGAGTTAGTCCAGAGCCCTTCACGGGGAATTCGGCTACACTTGTGTGTTGTACTAAGTGTGTTGCAATATTTGTTTAAGCTTCCGCATTTAGCGCATTTAGTTTCTAGATTAGCATTATCACCTATTCACCCCCCTCTATGTTATTTACACTATCACCTGGCGAAATCGACACACGATCTCGGCTTGCGCGCACCAGACGAAATCGACACACCGATCTCGGCGAAATCGACACACGATCTCGCCTTGGAATCTTTAGCTCAGCTATCCACTGGAAAACACCACACATGCCTTTCCTACACTTCATCTTAGGAGAACTTTCATACATGCCGATCACCAACATGGCTTCTACTCCGCAACTTCACGACCTCACGAAGACTTCTTCACGAGCCAACACTGACTCTCCAACTGACTAGCTCTATCTAGTCTACCTGTCTTCCACTGACGGTCCAACCAAGTCTGCGTAGAGTACACCAAACACCATCATCGGCTTCAACTGGATGCACACCCTTTCTTATGCAAGCTCAATATCTTCTCACTGGAAGATTTAACCTGTTCATCGAGATCACAACACCTCACCACCACGTGAAGTCCAACTGGCCATAACGCTTCACCTCTACGTGAAATCTTTCCACCTCTACGTGGAGTTCCATCGGCCATAACTCTTCACCTCTACGTGAAGATCCAAACAGCTTCTCGAGAACCCAAATAGCTTCATAAGAGTTGCATCAACAAATGGCTGCGCCTTTACGGCTGCCTACGTACCTTTGCCCAAAAGGATCAAGCCAACCGTAGTTCATTGAGATGAGCTTCATCAAGCTCAAGCACTGGTACCTGTATTTGCAGCAGCAAACCTGTCAGACTGAGTCATATGACCTCTTCCTGACCATCATGGAGACAACGGCCTTCAACTTGAGCTTGTCGCAATCACAAACTTGAGATTCATGCTCCTTTCCCCACAAGCGTGGTTTCACCTTGATTCCAATAGCTGCAAACAACTTGACATCCTCTGCAATGTCTTCAACCTGTTCAGCATCAACCTTGGCTTCATGATCTCCACTCGGTGTCACATCCGGTGAAATCTCCTCTAATGCCGAACCAACTGGAGATGATGGAGTAGCATCAACCTCCACCCGCTGCGATCCTTCCTTGGTCTTTGTCCTCTCCACCTGCTGAGAGACGGTGGACTTCAACGATGAAGTCTCTCCAAAAGTGACATTCCTGCTCATCACGATCTTCTTGTTTTCAGGATCTCACAACCTGTACCTGTTCCTCTTGACTCCCAAATAGACAAACCTCTTTGCTCGCGGATTCACCTTGTCATTCTTGGCACTGAAGTAGGTCGGACTTCCAAACTCCCGCAGCACATCATGATCTTGAGCAGCTTTCTCAGACCAAATTTCCAATGGAGCTTTACCTTCTATCGCAGTCGATCTATTCATAAGATGGCTAGCATACTCAGTCGCCTCAGCCCAAAACGACTTGTCCAATCCTGTATTAGACAACAACTTCCGAACCTCCTCCAGTAAGGAATTGATTACTTTTTTAGCCAACCATCTGTACCTGTCGTGAAGTGAGTAACAATTCTGGTGTCCTGGCCAAATCGTAGGAATTGGTACATGTCCTTTCCATATTACCAATCTTCAGCTCCTTTATCTTCCTACCTATCTGCCTCTCCATTCTTCCTCTCCACTTCACCAACACATCTAGGGCTTCACCCCTTTCTCATGGGATATATCCAAACCTGTCTAGATGAACCATCAACAAAAGAGACAAAGTACCTGTGACCTCCAAGCGATGCCATCTTAGCAGGTCCCCATACGCTCATGTGAACACAATCAAGAAGACCTTCATTGCGGTGAGTACTGGTGCGGAATCTCACCTTCTTCTTGTCCAGAACGTTGTGTTCACCTTCCAACTCGCAGGTAGCAGCACCTTCCAGCGATTCCATCTTTGCAGGAGCTCGCAAAGATTTTTCTTCTTCCTGTCTGACCTTTCCCTGCCAGACCTCCAGGCCACCATCATCTGAGGAACAGGAAGTCTCCACCTGACCTGTCACCGTACTACCCTTCAAGTAGTAGAGATTGTCTCGGCGGACGCCCTGCATCACCACCATCGAGCCTCTGATCATCCTGAGATCGCCATCTCGAACAGATATCACCATACCCGATGCTTCCAAAGCTCCAATGGAGATGAGATTTCTCTTCAACTAAGGTATATACCTCACTCCCTTCAGCTCCCTTACATCCCATCAAACATCCTGATTCGGATTGTACCTACACCTTCCATGCTACATGGGTGATCATCGCCCATAACGACCGAATACCCCTCCAGCTTCTCAAAGCTGGAAAATCAGCCCCGATTAGGGCACGCATGGTATGTTGTACCTGTATCCAGAATTCACTCATCTTTTCATGAGTTACCAATGATGGAAGAACTGACTGAAAATGAAAACCTGA
Source organism: Agave tequilana (assembly GCA_038442645.1). NCBI lineage: Eukaryota > Viridiplantae > Streptophyta > Magnoliopsida > Asparagales > Asparagaceae > Agave > Agave tequilana. The sequence goes on along the minus strand of JAVJIF010017967.1, from coordinate 116,242 downwards.
CGAGTCCGAATCTGATCCATCTGACTGTGAACTACTCCTCTGAGTATTCGTCACCTTTGATAGATTTGCTACAGCCTTCGACTTCTTCTTCCCCTTGAACTTCGGACAGTCCACTTTCTAGTGCCCTATTTCTCTGCAGAAGGCACACTGGTTCTTCCTCAGATCCTATAGCCCGACCTGGACTTTGATCTTCCTCTCACCTCCTTGCCCTTCCTCGATGAACCCCTGCCTCTTACTTCCAGTGCCTCCGCCGATGAGCTTGACTGAGAAGGATGTCTCTCTTTCTTCCTCGTCTCATAACTTGTCAGTGCAGACGACAACTCATGGTAGTCCAGAGTCTGCCTACCATTGATAAAGGTCAGAGTGAATGTCTCATACTCCTCCTTCGGGAGTGAGTTCAGGAAGATGATCGTCTTGTCCTCCTCTTCTACATGACATCCACGTTCACCAAGTCTGTAAGAAGTTTCGTGTATCGGTTGATGTGCTCATTCACTGTGCTCTCCTTCTTCATCTGAAATCTGTACAGCTTACTCTTAAGCTGCAACCTGGACTCGACACTCTTCGTCAGGTATTTCTTCTCAAGGGTTTCGCGCAGATGCTTCGCCGACGTTTCATGTTGTGCAAGATATTTTATGTCTTGCGACAAACATGAACGAATCAACCCACACACTGACTTGTTCATCTTTGCCCACTCTTCATCAGTGGTCATTTTTCTCTTCTTCTCCAGAAGGAGAGTATCCTTGAGGTTCGATACATTCAGGGCATCCATACCTCACATCCCATATCCAAAATTTATTTGTGTCATTAAACTTCACCACGTCAATTCTCGGATGAGGATGCATGGTCTTAACCGAAGTAGTTTCTTCTGCCATCTAGATTACTTGATCCTCTATCTATGCGGAAAAACAACCAACTGGAAATAGATCACTACTTCGATAAAAATTAGATTTTTACCTTTCCCTTGAAACCCTAAATTAAGTTTCTCACCGGATCTACTCCAACAAAGATTCCTCGAGCACTCCTTGCGTCCTCCCGAGATCGACACACGATCCCACGAACACAACTACCTCTGATCTGAGATCGACACACGATCTCTACCGAATCAGATCCCGAAGCCCTCCAAATCTCAAGAAATCCCAAGCGAAACCTGGGAAGCTCTGATACCACTTGTTGTGCGTACGACAACAACCTGATGAGGATCCCCTGAATCTCTCAAGTAAGAAGAACAATTCCCAACACAGCACAAATACCAAACACCAGAGAAAACACACGCAAACAATGATCTAATGAGGTTCGGCCTCAATGCCTATGTCCCTGGGGCAATCAAAAGAGAGATTTAATACTTTGGAAGAAGATTACAATGCTAGCAGCTTCTCTAATCTCAAGAGAGCTCCAGAGTTTTCAGCATTAGCCAAACCCTAGAAAAAACCCGTATTTATATAACACGATTTCTAAATCTGCAGTTTCTCTGCCCGCACCCGCTTGTCGGTCGACCGGGCGGTCGACCGGGTGCCCAACAGAGAGTTGGGTACTTTTAGTCGGTCGACCGGCCCGGTCGACCGAGCACCTGCTACTGCGGGCGGTCGACCGGACCGGTCGACCGAAACACCTGTTCTGCTGCTATTTGGCTATTTCCTGGCTGCTGCTTCCTTCGTCTTTTGTCATCGATTTCCTCGGCGATCACTCGACGACCCCTCGACGATCCTTATCAACTTCCTCAGCAATACTTCTCTCTTTCCAACAGCTTCACTATTTTTTTCTCTCATTCACGACTCGAGAACTATATTAATAATGATAGTAAGATGTACTAACTGCTCGGCTATCAGTGCTAACTAGAATATAAATATAATACTCTCAACTATCACCACAATTTCAGAGATTCCGTGTAGTTCTAATATCTTATGAGAGTAACCTAGGTCCAATTCTCACCAGGTGCGCGTTCAAAAACGGGATTAAAATGAAAAATGCCACTAGTACAAAGCCCAAGTTTCGGCCCTAAAAAGCGCACTTGACCTGTGAGGGTGTATTAGAAGAGAAATATAATATCCTCAATCTTCACTATAACTTTGAAATTTTGGTGTAGTGACTGTGACTCTAACAAGTACAATGACGAGATGACAAGCAGTAGCTTGACAGTTGATTGCTTGCCACATATAGTAGTGAATAGTGTGTTTTTAGGTCTATTCTATGTAGTAATAAGTTGTCGTGTTTTACATATGTTATGTTTATTTTATTTTATTTTTTTTGAGAAAAAGAACGGTAAGCCATTAAAACTCCCAACGCTTCATTAAGAAAATTAATGAAAGCAATTCCAAGCAAGTACAGAACCTAAAGTCCTTCAGAAATATAGAAACTGTGCACACACAGATGCCTGGAGAAAGTCCCCAGAAATAAAGAAACTGTGCACACTCAGGTACCCACAAATAGCTAAAGGAGCCAAAGTACCAAGAAAAGAAAAACTCCCACTATCTCCATCCCTCTTGTCTCGATCAACCTAGTGCCCAGACAAGAACACTCCCACAGCTCTTCCAGTCCTCAGGAACTCCTCCAATAAAAGGAACCCCTATACTCGAGCACGAGCTTTTCCTTTCCCTTTATTCTTCTCCGCCATCTTTTGTTGGGCTGGCCCGCTGGATAAAAACTACCCCCATGAAGTTCTTAAACTCTGAAGGGAAACTTCCTTTACGCCCATGCTGACAACATTCATCAGGAGCTCCTCATCTAACAGTGAACCAAGACACGACCCGTCGAGGTTCATCCCATCAAGGAATACCTCCTGCCCTTGAAAAGCTGGTGAAGACGGCCTAGATTCCCCAGGATTAAAAATTCATGTTTAAGCATTGACACCAAGTCTTTACCCTCATAAACCCCACTTTTGAAAAATCCACGTTTAAGCAATGGGGCTTTGTTTTTCTTCTTGGGACTAGAAAGTCCATCCCGTAGCCCGAATACTTGCCTCACAAAACACTGCTTACGTTTAGATCATCGTCCACATCCCCAAACTTACCCTTCTCCAAATGATCTGGCATAAGGTTTAATATACGAGAAACAACTAGCCCCTCCTCCAAAGAACCAGTGTCTTCGTTCCCAAGCAACTCTTCGGGCTCAATCCCAAATAAATCACTCAATCTCAAATCTAAGCTAGAATCCACCCCATCAAATCCACCACATAACTCAATAGGTCCTCTAGGATCCTTATCCTTATAGCCGGCCCAATCAATAAATTATCCTCTTTAATTATAGGCCCAATATCTCTCGATTCCAGTGTCCTCTTTAAATTTATTTCTCATTCTGCCTATTCCTTGTATCACAATGCATTCTCTCCTCGCATTTACAACTCGTGGGACGTCCATCCTTATACACTAAAAGGATGCTATCAATTTATGAAAATTCCAAATCCACAACAACCATCATATTATCAAGTCCGATAAATAATAAACACAACCAAAGTGTGATGGCAAAAGAAATTATCAGGAATTTTCTTGAATCATGAAATGTGGAGATTGTCCTCAAACCGAATTCATATTGAAAACTTAGTCTAAGTCATCTCTCATTTATCCAAAACGACTGGTCATATAATTGCTACTAATTGCTACTCATAATGGAAAGGAATATAAAAGACTAAAATAATATTATTTTTTAAAGAGAAAGACTCGTGAGCTTACATCGGAGTTAAGATAAAATAACATTAATATTGTCCATAGAACAAATTAAAATTTATAAAGGATTAATGAGTAGGGATGATTAAATTGATCTCCTTTTCACTTAAACCTAATCCTAATACAAATAAATCCATATCAACTAACTCTGTCAACACCATTTTTTTATTCTTTATATATTTTCCAACGTCTTCGTTTTTATTTTTGAATGGTAACTTACACGAAAGTTATACAGACTTTGCCCAGCTTCAATGAAGGTACCCATAACTTTTTTAGTTTCAGCACAGGTGCCTAAGTCCCAACAACTGTTAAATGACTTTAGCACTGTCTAAAATGATCAGCTGGGGTCAGATGCTCTGACTAGATCTAGTTCCCCATTAGGTTTGCTTTGTATCATGTGATTCCTTTCACTATGGTATGTGTTTAGTGTTCCTACCTGAAGTGATTGTAATTATTGAATTATTAAGAATTAACCCATCTCAACTTCACCCTGATAGTTGGGATCACATCACTTGTTTTTTGGTTATATCAGGACACACAAACTTTTGATGGTATACAACAATCTTTCCTTTGTTGTTACAAGGTAGTTCCAAATGCTCAGATGCCAGACATTTTTTGCTTTGGGCAAACAATCAGATGTTGCAATGATAGAAAAGCCTTGCCCATTGTAGTGGTCAAATTCTGACCCACACTAGGATCAAGACACGTGTCCCTCACTATTAGAATCTCCAGAAGACATCAGTAAGGAAAGCCATCCGAGCGACTTTTCCGAGAGCAGCATCCAGAATATTCCCGAAACAATTTCCTCCTCCCGAGAATTGATAGACTAAGCGACGTAAAACCAGACAGCTCCGCGAAGCGGGAAAGGGAAGTATCAGCCTCTGATGTCTCTCCGAAGGAGATTAAAATCATGCCCTCGAAAGGTTAAGATAGAAGAAATGAAATCATGACGACGAAGACACAAGAATCTTAAAAAATTCCTGATGTTCTTTCAAGAAAAGGAATCTCTGAGCCTGGAAGATTTCCACGTAATCTACCAAAAAAACCATGATTTCACTGGTGCACACCAAGAAAAGAAGCTGTATTGGATCCTCTCTCGAAGAACGTTGTGGTTAATGAGAGGATTTCTGATGTTTTGGATATGTCAGCAAAATCTTCTTTATTCGTAGAAAATGATCACGTCCCCAAATACTTTTCTCCAGCTGAGATGGGGAAAGAGAGATTGAAGTATTGAATGCTTATGATGTTGAATCTCACAAGGAGGAGGGTAAAGATGTTAGCCACTCTGACCGTCTTTGCGATGATGATACGGGAAAGTGTGGGAGAGGAGATAGAAGAGATGGAAGAAGGTAGCACAGAGATCGGACGACAGAGAAGCGAGAAACGGCACATGGAGCAGGCCAAAGGTGCTCCCGGTCGACCTCCTGGTCGACCGGTGGAGGAGGCCGGTCGACCGGCCCGGTCGACCGGCGTGCACAGGCGTGCACAAAAAGAAGCGGTCGACCGACCCCGGTCGACCGACTGAAGTGGCCTCGCTCTCGGGTTGGTGCGGTCGACCGGGCCGGTCGACCGACAGGCGCAGCTGGACTTTCCTTTTAGTATTCGAATTCCTTTTCTGTATGGGATTGAATCCAACCTGGGTTTCCATAAATTCAGGGACTCTGTGGCTATAAATAGAGGCTAGATGCCTCATGTATTGTATCCTTAAGAAATATCTCCAAGAAATATCTCCAAGACTTCTTCAAGTTCTCTCTTGTAATAGTTGTATTGATTATTGAATCAATAAGATATCTCTCCCTTGCCCCGAGGACGTAGGCAGGTTGGCCGAACCTCGTTAAATTTATGCGTTGATTGCTTTTCTCTATTGGTTGATGTTCCTGCTGAGTTGGTTGTTTCTCCGGCTGCATCGAGTCTCCGCCAGTTGGGCGGATTCCTTATGGTGGTGGTTGTTGTGTCTCTTCTTCTGCGAATCGCTGCGCACAACGAGTGGTGTCGGGGGCACACCAAGTAGTATCAGAGCATCCCAGATTCGTCGTGGGATCATCTGTTGATTCAAGGGCATCTGTTGCTGATTGGTGGAGATCGTGCGTCGATCTCAGATCAGCGTTGGGACTGTTTGTGGGATCGTGTGTCGATCTCAGAATAGCGCGTGTAGATTGCTCGAGGAATCAAGTTAGTGGAGTAGATTGCTTTGGAAACTCTTCGAGGGTTTCGCGTGGAGGTAAAGTCCCTGTCTTTATCTAGTTTTTTTATCTAACTCCGTTTGATTTCATATTGGTTTGAGGAATCAGTTGAGAAGATGGCTGGAGAAAGTACATCGGTGAAATCTGTGTATCCACATCTAAGGATTGATGTGGTGAAGTTCAACAGGACGAACAGCTTTGGTATGTGGAGGTGTGAGGTTATGGATGCGCTGACGGCATCAAATCTCGAAGACACTCTACGGTTGGAGAAGAAGCGTGCATCAACGATGGAAGAAGATTGGGACAAGATGAACCGTTCGGCGTGTGGCTTGATCAGGTCTTGTCTGACACAAGACATCAAGTATCAGGTGTTGCATGAGACATCTGCGAGGCAGCTGTAGGAGATCCTGGAAAGGAAGTATCTGACGAAGAGTATAGAATCGTGATTGCAGTTGAAGAGTAAGCTCTATAGGTTTCAGATGCAAAGAGGATGCTCCATCAACGAACACTTGAACCGCTACGCGAAGATTCTTACAGATCTAGTTAATGTGGATGTGGAGACTAGTGAAGAGGATAAGGCGGTAATTCTTTTGAACTCTCTTCCTAGGGAAGAGTATGAGGCCTTTACTTACTTTTCTAAATGGTAGACAATCCCTTAACTATGATGAAGTGTCTGCTGCACTTATGAGTTATGAAGCAAGGAGACAGGACCGACTGTCTTCTTCGGGAAGCACAACAGCAGAGACATTGGAGGTAAGAGGCAGAAGTTCCAATAGGAAGGGAAGAGATGATCGGGGGAGATCAAAGTCTAGATCAGGCTTCAGAAATCTGAAGAAGAATCAGTGTGCCTTATGTAAGGAATCAGGACACTAGAAAGCTGAATGCCCGAAGGCCAAAGGTAAGAAGGTGGAGTCTAAGACTGAGGAAAATCTTGCAAAGGTGGTCAGTACTCAAGGCAGGACCTCACAGGCAGATGGATCAGACTCAGACTCATCAGTATTCTCTCTCTCTGTTACTACTCCTACTGTTTGTAACTCAGATAATGCTGAGTGGATCTTGAATAGCGGAGCCACTATCATGTGTGCCCGAACAGGGCCTGATTTTCTAGCTTTGAGAACCTAGATGGATGTTACACGGTCATGGGAGATGACCATCCTTGTAATATAGAAGGGATGGGTACAGTCCATATCAAGATGGATAATGGGATAGTACGAGAATTAAAGGAGGTGAGGTATGTACCTCAACTCAAAAGGAATCTTATCTCTGTTGGTGCTTTGGAAGCATTGGGTCGGTGATTTTTGTTCGAGATGGTGTTCTCAAGATGATCAAAGGCTCGATGGTGATGATGAAGGGCATCCGCCGAGACAATCTCTACTACTTGAAGGGTAGTACAGTTACAGATCAGGTGGAGACTTCTAGTTCTTCAGATGATGGTTGCAAGAAGGTCTGGCAGATAAAGTCGGACATAGAGGTGAAAGCTCTTTGCGAGCTCCTGCAAAGAAGGGATCGTTGGAAGGTGCTGCTACCTGCAATTTGAAAGGTGAACACAGCGTTCTGAATAAAAAGAAGGTGAAATTCAGCACCAGTACTACCGCTCAGAAGTCTTCTTGATTGTGTTAACATAAGCGTTTAGGGACCTGTTAAGACTGCATCGCTTGGAGGTCACAGGTACTTTGTCTCTTTTATTGATAGTTTATTTAGACATTGTTTGATATATCCCATGAGACAAAGGAGTGAAGCCCTAGATATGTTGGTGAAGTGGAGAGGAAGAATGGAGAAGCAGATAGGTAGGAAGATCAAGGAGCTACAATTTGGTAATGTTGAAAGAGACATGTACTAATTCCTACGATTTAGCCAAAACAATGGTATTTGTATTCACTTCACAAAAGGTAGAAATGGGTTTGCTAAGGAAGTAAATCGTTCCTTACAGAAGAAGGTTCAGTGGTTGTGTCTAATGTAGGATTAGACAAATCGTTTTGGGCTGAGGCGATTGTGTATGCTAGCCATCTCGTGAATAGATCGACTGCGATAGGAGGTAAAGCTCCATTAGAAATTTGGTCTGAGAAAGCTACTCAAGATCATGGTTTGCTGCGTGAATTTAGAAGTCTGACTTACTTTAGTGCCAAGAATGGCAAGGTGAATCCGCGAGTAAAGAGGTTTGTGTTTTTGGGTGTCAAAAGGAATGGTTACAGGTTGTGGGACCCCGAAAACAAGAAGATCGTATTGAGTAGGCATGTCACATTTGGAGAGACTTCAGTGTTGAAGTCTACCGTCTCTCAGCAGGTGGAGAGGACGGAGACCAAGGAAGTATCGCAGCGGGTGGAGGTTGATGCTACTCCATCATCTCCAGTTGGTTCAGCATTAGAGAAGACTTCACCGGATGTGACACTGGGTGGAGATTATGTAGCCAGGGTTGATGTTGAACAGGTTGAAGACATTGTTGAAGATGTCGAGTTGTTTGCAGCCATTGGAACCAAGGTAAAACCATGCTCGTGGATAAAGAAGCATGAATCTCAAGCTTGTGATCGCGACAAGCTCAAGTTAAAGGCCGTTGTTCTCCATGATGGTCATGAGGAGGTTCATATGACTCAGCCAAACAGGTTCGCTGCTGCAGATTCAGGTACAAGTGCCTGAGCTTGATGAAGCTCATTTGAATGAACTACGGTTGGCTTGATCTCTTGAGCAAGGTACGTAGGCAGCCGTAAAGGCGCAGTCATTTGGTGATGCAACCCATATGAGACTGTTTGGGTTCTCGAGAAGCTGATTGGAACTTCACGTAGAGGTAAAGTGTTGTGGCCATTGGAGCTTCACGTAGAGGTGGAGAGACTTCACGTAGAGGTAAAGTGTTGTGGCCAGTTGGACTTCGCGTAGAGGTGAGGTGTTGTGATCTAGATGAACAGATTGATCTTTCGGTGAGAATGTTGAGCTTACATAAGGAGTGGTGTGCATCCAGTTGTTAAAGTCGATGATGGTGTTAGGGTGCTCTACTCAGACTCGGTTGGACCGTCAACTGAAGACGGTAAACTAGATAGAGCTAGTCAGTTGGAGAGTCAGTGTTGACTCATGATGAGTTCTTCATGAGGTTGTGAAGTTGCGGAGTAGGAGCCACGTTCGATGTTCGACATGTATGAAAGTTCTCCTAAGGTTAAGTATAGGGAAGGCATGTGTGGTATATTTCAGTGGATAGCTGAGCTACAAATTCAAGCTGACATCGTGTGTCGATTTCCCCGAGATCGTGTGTCGATTTCGTCCGGAGCGCGCAAGCCGAGATCGTGTGTCGATTTCGCCGAGATCGTGTGTCGATTTCGCTAGGTGATAGACTGGGGTTCGTTGGAGATCGGCTCAGATTTGAAAAATCTTCACCCAGGTGAAGAATTGTGGGAGAGAGGAGATAGAAGAGATGGAAGAAGGTAGCACAGAGATCGAACGACAAAGGAGCGAGAAACGGCGCATGGAGCAGGCCAAAGGTGCTCCCGGTCGTCGACCTCCCGGTCGACCGGTGGAGGAGGCCGGTCGACCGGCCCGGTAGACCGGCATGCACGGGCGTGCACAGGAAGAAGCCGTCGACCGACCCCGATCGACCGACTGAAGTGGCCTCACTCTCGGGTTAGCGCGGTCGACCGGGCCGGTCGACTGTGGCATGGGTCGGTCGACCGGCCGGTCGACCGACAGGTGCGGCTGGACTTTCCTTTTAGGATTCGAATTCCTTTTCTGGATGGGATTGAATCCAACCTGGGTTTCCATAAATTCAGGGACTCTATGGCTATAAATAGAGGCTAAAGGCCTCATGTATTGTATCCCTAAGAAATATCTCTAAGAATTCTTCAAGTTCTCTCTTGTAATAGTTGTATTGATTGTTGAATCAATAAGATCTCTCTCCCTTGCCCCGAGGACGTAGGCACGTTGGCCGAACCTCGTTAAATTTGTGTGTTGATTGCTTTTCTCTATTGGTTGCTGTTCCTGCTGAGTTGGTTGTTTCTCTGGCTGCATCGATTCTCCGCCAGTTGGGCGGATTCCTTAGGTGGTGGTTGTTGTGTCTCTTCTTCCGCGAACCGCTGCGCACAACGAGTGGTATCGGGGGCACAACAGAAAAGAGATGGTTACTGCTAATGCCTCCGTGAAAAGAATAAACAGATTGACTGCTGATAAAGAGGGATTCCTGCGTGTTCCTGAAGAATTGGAGACGAAAGAAGAGTTGTTGCTGTTGAAGGGAAAATAGGAAATGCTAGATAAATCTCATCTTTTGTTGAATGAATCTCATCAAAAAGTGTTGGAGGATTATGCTCAAGCTCAGGTGAGATTCAAACTCTCAAGATGGATAGAGACGACGCTCATTAGTCGCAATAGCAGCTTGACAGTCGCCTAAAGTCCATGATTAATGCAAAGACCAGTGCGTTGTAGTGTCTACTTTTGAGGGAACAAAGAGGAGCTAATAGATTTCGTCATGGCAACTCTTGATTCCTTGATTGAAAAGAACTTAGGATCGTTCTCGAGGGGACTGCTTGAATTGTATTTGCACTCCTTGTCTATTCCATTTTGAACCACTTTTTACTTTTGAGTATTGGAATACAGCTTTGTTCAAACAGCTTGAATGTGCACCTGTATTGTTTGAATGGGCATGTATATGACCAATTTGATGTGGCATCCGAGTTGTGCTTTGATTCTTCGTTGGACTTTGAGAGATGCTCGAATATAGAAGTGTAGTTGCTTGAAAAATGAAAGAGTATATTCATATTTTTGAAAGAAGGTATATGAACGTATGGGGATTGTGAACGTTTTACCCAATTATGCTTGAAAAAGACACAAGTTAGAAATGTGCTATGGCTTTTTCAGGGCAAACCCATCTATGTACTGTAGCCTATATGTCCTTGGATGGATCACCTCTATGAATTTATATGGTCTTTCCCAACACGGTGTGAACTTCCCATCCTTGGTTTGCCAACTGTCGCCTCATAACTGTTGGAATATGAAGAATATATATGTGAATTTTTGAATTGAATTACGGCGAGATCCGTTGATCGAATCAATAGATAATGGTTGGAGTGTGTTCTCCTTCCAATGGGGATGAACGTGGTATATTCACATGTTCAATTCCGACTTCGAATGAATGAGATATTCAAGTCTAAAGATTGCCTAATTCAAAACCAAAATGAGACTAAATGTAGCTAAAGGCATTTAGCCCCACATTGGCCATGGGATGGAAGTTCGTAGTGTTTAAATAGAGAAAATTGAGAACAAAGGGCGTGCCCTTTGGGTACTTGGAGTTTTCACGCGCGATTGGGAGGAAACTATGCCCGCACATGCGCGCGGCGCCACCGCTGGCGGCGGCGGTCGGGCTCGGCTCCCTACCCAGCCTGGTTCTTTTTGAATCAGGTCTCACGGGTATGGGTTACGCGAAGCATACCCGCTCCGCTATCCGGATCCGAACCGGCCCGCCAACGGACCCGCCCCGCTATCCGGATCCGAACCTCTCCAGTTGGACAACCAACAGTTGTGATTGCTCCAATTGGACAGCCAACAGTTGCGACTATTGGGGCGAACCATTACAACGATTCAGACCGAACTGTTGCAACCTTTCGTTGGGTTCGGACCCGTTGGCCCCTCCTGAGGGCTCGAGCTCGGGCTCGAGCTCAGGTTCCCTACCCGGCCTGGTTCTTTTTGAATCAGGTCTCACGGTATGGGTTACGCGAAGCATACCCGCTCCGCTATCCGGATCCGAACCGGCCCGCCAACGGACCCGCCCCGCTATCCGAATCCGAACCGCTCCAGTTGGACAACCAACAGTTTCGATTGCTCCAGTTGGACAGCCAACAGTTGCAACTGTTGGGGCGAACCATTGCAACGATTCAGACCGAACCGTTGCAACCTTTCATTGGGTTCGGACCCGTTGGCCCCTCCTGGAGCGCTATAAATAGCGCTCCGAATTCTCAATTGAAAGACACCAACACAGAAACGAAATCTTTCTCTCTCTCTGCGTTCTTAACTGGGAAGTGAAGTTCTGCGTTCTGAACTGGGAAGTGAAGTTCTGAAGTAACTTCCAATGAGAAGTGGGAGATTCAGTTTCCGAAGCGACTTCCAAAAGAGATTCTGCAAAATTCGTTCTGAAAGAGGGCTCAGAAAATTCAACAGATTCTTTAATAGAATTGTTGTCTGAATCTGAGACTTCTGAAGAAGAATATTCTTCAATCTTCCTTCTTCTCTACAGTGGGTGCTCCTCCAAAGTAAAGGCAAATATTCTCCCGAAATTTGTCTTTGTCCCACTGCTTCAACAATCCTGTGAAGGTACTGGTTAACTACGGTTCGACCGTACGGTGATTTGGTAGTGCTATCCAAATACCGTGAAGGAGTGTTGTATCTTGGGAGACCAGCGTCCAGTAACCCGTTAGCATCGGTGCGGGGGACGTAATTGTCTTAAGGAGATTCGCTTTAAGCGTACCTCACTCCAAGTACTGTATGAGTGAATTAATTTCTTTATACAGGGGATACTGATATTCAGTATATTGAGACTGATTTCTATCAGTCTAATCGGTATTTAACAATGAAGGAAATTGAAAGGTAGTTCTTAAATTAAGGAACGTTCTATTGAACGAAAAAACTCCCACCTGATATTTGCCGACCTGGCCAATTAGATCGGTGATATTTTCAGTGATCTTGATTAGTTGTCAGATTGAACCCAGAAACCCAACAATCTTAAGACAATTATGATATTGAAGTTTCTTACTTCTATTCTACTTGAATTTGCAGAAAATATCTGAGACTAATCAAGATAGCTCTAGCAAGGCACCAAACATGCAGCTACAAGCTTTGATGCCTACTCCACTTCCTAACCCGAAGCCGGAGAAGCCAGGAAAATTTGACGGCACAGAATTCAAGAGGTGACAACAGAAGATGCTCTTCTACTTGACCACTCTTCATCTGGCCAGATTCCTGCAAGAAGATCCACCAGAGCCCGCAACTGATGCATGGACTCAATGTGATTTCTTTGCCGAAATTATATTTAAATGGACTGGATGACTCTCTTTACAATGTCTACAGTCCTATCACAACGACAAAGAAGTTATGGGCTAGTCTTGACAAGAAGTACAAGACTGAGGATGCTGGTACCAAGAAGTTCGTCGTAGGACGATTTCTGGAGTACAAAATGGTGGACAGCAAGACTGTAATCAGTCAGGTGCAAGAGTTCCAAGTTATCTTGCACGAGATAGAAGCCGAAGGTATGATTCTACCTGAAACCTTTCAGGTTGCTACTATCGTGGAGAAACTCCCACCTGCGTGGAGAGATTTCAAGAACTACCTGAAGCACAAGCGAAAGGAGCTGAAGTTGGAAGATCTCATTGTGAGGCTTCGAATCGAGGAGGATAACAGAAAGTCCGAGAAAAGGAGCAGTAAGAACTCCTATGAAGCAAAAGCCAATGTGATCGAAGACTTAAAGGGGAAAGCGTCTACTTCCAAAGGCTTAAGCGGAAGAAGACTTCCCAGGGGTACAAAGGCAAGGTCCAAGCAGGCAAGAACATGCGCTTGAAGGGAACCTGTTACATCTGCAACAAAGAAGGGAATAAGGCGAATGAATGTCGCAGCCTTCTCAAAAAGAACAAGAAAAGCCATCCACAGGCAAACTTGACCGACCATGAGTCGCCAAGCCTTTCAGCTGTGGTGTCAGAAGTGAATCTGACAACCAATAATAAGGATCGGTGGGTAGACACTAGGGCTACTCGGCACATCTGCTCTGAGAAATTATTATTCTCTGAATATCAAATACTATAGCAAGATGAGCAACTATTCATGGGAAACTTAGCCGTCTCAAAGGTTGAAGGAAAAGGCAAGGTCATCCTAAAGTGGACATCTGGAAAAGAGCTTACTCTGAATGATGTGCTACATGTTCTAGATATCCGCAAGAATCTGATCTCTGGATCAATACTTAGTAAGAAAGGATTTAGAATGGTTTTTGAATCAGATAAATTTGTACTTACTAAGGGAGGGATGTATGTGGGAAAGGGTTATCTTGTTGATGGACTTTTTAAAGCCAATATTGCAGTGGTAGATAAAAAGTCTGTGTATTTGTACCCGAAGCTTATAAATAAAGAAAAATCTTCTGTTTATTTGCTTGAGTCTCCTATCTTATAGCATGCTAGATTAGGGCATGTAAATTATAAGTCATTAAAGAACTTGTCTAATATAGGATATATTCCTAAACTCAACTTGGAAGAAATTCGCAAGTGTGAGATTTGTATTGAGCCAAGTTGGCGAAAAATTCATTTCACTCAATAGATCAAAATACAGAAACTTTAGGGTTAATTCATAGCGATCTGTGTGACTTGAAGTTTATGCCAACTAGAGGCGGTAAAAAGTATTTTTTTATTACTTTTATTGATGACTGTACAAGATACTGTTATGTGTATCTTTTAAACAGTAAGGATGAGGCAATAAATATGTTTATAACATATAAAGCCGAAGTTGAGAATCAACTCAATAAGAATATCAAGATTCTAAATTCGATAGAGGCGAAGAATATGAATCAAATGATTTTAGTGAGTTATATGCTAAATTTGGTATAATCCATCAAACAACAGCACCATATACTCCTCAGCAAAATGGAATTACTGAACGGAAGAACAAAACTTTGAAGGAGATGGTCAATTCCATGCTCGTAAGTTCTGGAGCTCCGCAGAACTTGTGGGGGGAAGCTCTATTAACTACAAATTATATTCTAAATAGAGTACCCCACAAGAAACTTGATCTTATACCATTCGAGTTATGGCATGGAAGGACACCTTCCTACCATTACCTCAAAATGTGGGGGTGCCTTGCAAAGGCCATTACCTAAAAGGACTAAGTTGGGAGCAAAAACTATGAACTGCATATTTATAGACTATGCCTTGAATAGTAGTGCCTACAGATTTCTGGTTCATAAATCAGAAATACCAGATATTCATGTAAACATGATTATCGAATCTAGAGATGCTGTGTTCTTTGAAGATATTTTTCATATAAACGGGAAACAAATAAGACTTCTGAGAAAAGAACACATGAGATGGCGTTCAGGGACGAAAGCCCCGAGGAACCGATTGTTAATGCGGAAATTGAACCAAGAAGAAGTCAGAGATCTAGAATCTCAAAATCTTTTGGTCCAGATTTTATAGCATACGCTATTGAAAGCGAGCCTCAAACATTTAAAGAGGCTATGTCAACCCCAGAAGCACAAAATGTTATATACAACGGTAAGTCTAGACATATTCGTCGTAGACATAATACCGTGAAGGTTGCTCTCAAATGGAATTATCTCTATTGACTTTGTATCGTTAAAGGATAATTTAGCGGATCCGCTTACTAAAGGTTTAAGTGAAGAGCGTATAAACTACGCATCAAGGGGAATGAGTCTAAAAGCCTAACCTTACCGAGTCAGCTTAATGGAAACCTCACTTAGCGACTGGAGATCCCACAGACTAAGTTCAAGAGGAAAACTAGTTATGATTGACTCAGGAAGTAAGCACTTGGGAGCTTGACTCCAATCTATTCCTAAGGTGCACATAAGTGCTTTTCTACAAGTGGATTAAGGATAAGCTTAACGTTTTTAATGATGCCTACATCTTGTTACTAAACAAGTGGAGTAGAGTAGACTACTCTTAATAGGACGATCACCTATGTGAGTATAGAGTTGGGTCGGCTCTTTGGGAATTTCGATGGAGGCTGTTATTCCCTAAAGATACTCTCTGAAACTAAGAATGTCCAGGGCCAAAACGGACACAACCGAGAACCAAAGTTGATTTGAAAAGTCACTGTGTGAAGCTTGTTGACTTGGCTTACACTAACGGCTAACAGTTCAAGACCTAGTTCACTGATTAGCCAGTAAGTCCGATAAAACTTTCGCTATGGAAGGTTCAAGACCTAATTCACATATCCTCATGCAATTTCTTTTCTAAAGTACCTTTCACAATAGAGTCAGTCTCTTTGTGTGTCATTTCCTTGAATCTCCATTCATTGTGGGGGATTGTTGGAATATGAAGAATATATATATGAATCTTTGAATTAAATTACGACAAGATCCGTTGACCGAATCAATTGGATGATGGTTGGAGTGTGTTCTCCTTTCAATGGGGATGAACGTGGTATATTCACATGTTCAATTCCGACTTCGAATGAATGAGATATTCAAGTCTAAAGATTGCCTAATTCAAAGCCAAAATGGGACTAAAGGTAGCTAAATGCATTTAGTCCCACATTGGCCATGGGATGGAAGTTCGTAGTGTTTAAATAGAGAAAATTGAGAACAAAGGGCGTTTCCTTTGGGTACTTGGAGTTTTCGCGCGCGATTGGGAGGAAACCATGCCCGCACATGCGCGCGCCGCCGCCGCTGGCGGCCCGGCCGGCGCCGGGCCGTGCTCGGGTCTAGGTTCGGGTTTAGGTTCCCTACCCGGCCTGGTTCTTTTTGAATCAGGTCTCACGGGTATGGGTTACGCGAAGCATACCCGCTCCGCTATCCAGATCCGAACTGGCCCGCCAACGGACCCGCCCCGCTATCCGGATCCGAACCGCTCCAGTTGGTCAACCAACAGTTGCGATTGCTCCAGTTGGACAACCACAGTTGCGACTGTTGGGGCGAACCATTGCAACGATTCAGACCGAACCGTTGCAACCTTTCGTTGGGTTCGGACCCGTTGGCCCCTCCTAGAGCGCTATAAATAGCGCTCCGAATTCTCAATTGAAAGACACCAACACAGAAACGAAATCTTTCTCTCTCTCTCTCTCTGCGTTCTGAACTGGGAAGTGAAGTTCTGCGTTCTGAACTGGGAAGTGAAGTTCTGAAGTAACTTCCAACGAGAAGTGGGAGATTCAGTTTCCGAAGCGACTTTCAAAAGAGATTCTGCAAATTCGTTCTGAAAGAGGGCTCAGAAAATTCAACAGATTCTTTAATAGAATTGTTGTCTGAATTTGGGACTTCTGAAGAAGAATATTCTTCAACCTTCCTTCTTCCTCTACAGTGGGTGCTCCTCCAAAGTAAAGGCAAATATTCTCCCGAAATTTGTCTTTGTCCCGCTGCTTCAACAATCCTGTGAAGGTACTGGTTAACTACGGTTCGACTGTACGGTGATTTGGTAGTGCTATCCAAATACCGTGAAGGAGTGTTGTATCTTGAGAGACCAGCGTCCAGTAACCCGTTAGCACCAGTGTGGGGGACGTAATTGTCTTAAGGAGATTCGCTTTAAGCGTACCTCACTCCAAGTACTGTATAAGTGAATTAATTTCTTTATACAGGGGATATACTGATATTCAGTATATTGAGACTGATTTATATCAGTCTAGTTAGTGTTTAACCAAGGAAGAAAATTGAAAGATGGTTCTTAAATTAAGGAACGTTCTATTGAACGGAAAACCTCCCACCTGATATTTGCCGACCTGGCCAATTAGATCGGTGATATTTTCAGTGATCTTGATTAGTTGTCAGATTGAACCCAGAAACCCAACAATAACTAATCAACATAAGATCACCTACTCTGAAACATTGCTCCTTGCCATGCAAGTCGTGATATTGCACCATCTTTCTTTTATAATACTCATTGCAGAAACAAGCATCTTCCCTAATTTCTTCAACGAGATCCAAATCATTCCTCCGAGCTTCATCATTTTTATTTTTATCGTAGTAAATCATTTCACCACTCGGCTCCTTGATCTGTACTAGAATCAGAGATATTTAAGGAAATCATAGTAAATAACTTTTCAGGTTTGACATGTGCTGTGCGCCACCCCCCCGGTTAATGGAGTCTCTAGAACCGAGCAAGAGTTGTCAGTCGGGTTGATGAGAAAGACCAACTGATCCCACTGAGTTGAAGAGTCCCGGCTACTGAGAGCACTTGTCAATGCAGACACTTGCTTAGCAGGCGGTAGGCTGAAATATGATAAGGTATATCTTTTCTTAAAGTCAGTGCCTCCGGTTTTATTGTCTTCTTTATCATTTTTCTTCTCAGTCTCAGTGAGAGCATTCTTTACATATTACTGGGTAGCCCGCATAGGCCGAAGGGTGAGATCCTGGGACAAACACCAGCCTTTTCAGGCAACGTAAGCCATCAATCCTCTGCACAATGCACATAATAAATGTTTTTTGAGGGATTAATATATGTTTATATACAGACTTCCACATAGCACTGGAGACAATTGATAAGAAGACTGAATGGCGACCTTTACCACCTGGCCATGCCCCGTTTAGATTTATATTCGACACTAATAAAGATTAATATTAATATTGGACATTCGTCAATACCAACCCAAATACATATGAAATACATTTTTGTTGGGATTCAACACATGTAAATGTAGAATAAAAAATTATTTTTTACAAAAATGACTAAAAGGGTAAACTGTGGGAAGCACTCATACACTATTAGGGTTATTGCACTAAACCTCCTTGAAATATAAAAACTTACACATTGACCCACTGAGTTATAACATCTTTAAGTTTTTCTATTAAAAGAGTTATGTGTAGAGCACGTGATCCTCTTAAACTTTTTTTTAAAATAAAATCCACCAACATTTTATCTTCCTCCTCCACCACCATCCAATTTCCTCCCCTTCCATCACCACCCCCACCTCCTCCTCCATCTCCTCTTCAAGCCCATCACCACCTCTTCCTCCGCCTCCTCCCTCTTCAAACCTGTCACCATCTCCTCCTCCTCCATTTCATTGTCCTCCTCTTCCTCCACCGTCGCCGCCGCCACCAGCACCATCTCCTCCTCTTCCACCACCACCACCACTTGTTTCCTCCATCTCCTCCTCTTCAAACCCACCATCATCTCCTCCTCCTCCTCCTCAAACCAACCTGTCGCCATCTTAATCCATCGTTGCCACCTCTACCTCTTTTACCCTCCCCTCCTCCTGAAATCTATTATAATTATCACCTATTCCTCTTCCATTGTTTCATTCTCTTAAAACTCACCACTATCATCACCTCCTCCTCCACATCCTTCTTCTAAAACCCATCACCACCATAATCACCACCTAACCAAAAATTCTTTTTTATGGGAACCCTAACTCCTCTCCTCCACTACCTTTTTCTCCTTTCCCGTCATTACAACCCAATCTCCTCCTCCTCTTCTTACTTAGAATTTTCTTAAAATGAAGCTGATTAGAGAAAATTAAGATTAATTATATATAAGTTTTAAAAAATATTTACTAGAGTAATTGGGAGAATTGAGTGGGCCACGTACTCTGCACGTGACTAATTTAGATAAAAAGTTAATGGCGTTACAATTCAGGAGTCAATGTGCAAGTTTTTATGGTTTAATAAGGTTTGGTGCGACACCTATAATACATGGATATTTCCAGTAATTTACACATGACTATATTGTCTTTATTTAAATAATTAAACCACTGCATTCTAACTTAAGCCTATACACCCATTTTTTTATACTTATTTCTCCTCCTTTTCTCCACTTTCTCTCTCTCTCTCTCTCTCTCTCTCTCTCTCTCTCTCTCTCTCTCAAATTAAACACATTTCTATTTCGTTCATTTATTATCCAAAATCCACATTAAATCATATTTATATATGCTCCTTAAGAAATTTGAGAAAATTGATAAAATTTCAAAAATGAGATTTTAAGATAAATTTGGAGAAATTTTAGGCTTAAGAAGATTGTGTGTATATGTGTGTATGTGTGAGAGAGAGAGAGGCCCAAAGAATGAAGAGGGGGGACAAGAATTTTGGGTTTGATAAATTTTGAGTTATTCATGTAAGAGTAATGAAGAAGAAAAGAGAAGAACATGATATGTAAAGTACTCTTACTCATTCAAAATCTAATTTGATGGGAAAATATTTAAGATTGAAAAGATTTTGGAGGTGAATTTCTAAATACTAAAGTTTGGAGTATATATTTAATAAATAACCCAAAAAGAAAATCGGCTCCGGCGAAAATGAGAGCGTTCGGGTCCGCGTTAACCTTCAACCCATAACCCGCCCCGACAAGGACACTGTTGCAGTAGCCCGAGAAATAGAACATCTTTCCGCGGCCGTACAAATCTCTCTCTGTCGGCGCCTCACGCCTAAAACCCTAAAGAAGCCCCATCGTAAACCCTAACCTCTCTCTCCCCGCTGCAACTGATCAAGGGTACTGATCTCTCCCTATTCACCCAATTTTGATTAATTAACTAGCTTCAATTCGTTGCACTACTCATTGTTCGTCTTATTTCCACTTTAATCCCGAAATTTCGCCTTTTTCTAAGAATTATTGTGAATAAATTTTCAGATTTGGGATGGGTGCAAAGGCTAAGAAGGCGTTGAAGAAGAATCTCAAGAAGGCCGTTTCTCGCCGCGCAACGAGCCTTCTGATTTCTTGGTATAGTTCCAATTTCTTTCAATTTAAAGACATTATTTTTTTTAATTTTTTTTTTTTTTTTTGGGGGTAGTTCATGGGTTGGCTTTCTCTTTTAATTTATTTGCTTTTGATATTGACGCATTTTTTGCAGCCTTTAGAAGGGGGCCCAGGTAGAAGAATACCCATAGAAGAAGTAGAACCGGTGCAGAACACAGCAACGGTTCTGTACATTGGCCATATCCCTCATGGGTTCTATGAGGAGCAGATGGAAGGTGGAATAAATTCTATTATCCTTTTGATTTGGTATAATTTCACATTTCTGTTTTGACTAGTGCTTAAACTACTGCAGGTTTCTTCAAGCAATTCGGTAAGATCAAGAGGTTGAGGATTGCGAGGAATAGAAAGGTATCTTTTTTTTTTTAACCTAATACTTTGTTTCTTTTACCTAAATAGCTTGTTTTATGAGAGATTTTACTTCTAATGAAAAAGTTGCTTGCTGGGGTAATTCATGAATTGTGGATGTGAGTATTTGTGTCTATTTTATAAGTTAATTTTATAAATTTGCTGTTTCAGTGCTTATTGTTTCTTTTCTTTTTTTTTTGGAATGGATAAGCTTTTAAGATTTTCTGTCTAATACTAATAGCAAGCCATGTTTTTAATCTTTATGTCCAGTACCGGGTTTAGGTTTATGAAAAAGACTTCTGCCCTAAGGTTTACTCTGCTTAGATATTTTGTTAGTGGATTCAATGCTCATCAACGTTATCATTGCTATTTTTTGGCTCAATGTTTTTTTTTTCCCTCTTTTTCTCCGGTTTGAATTTACTTGCAACGGAAAACTACTGTACAAGTGGTAGTCAAAATATGCTTCTCGCTTGCATTAGATATTTGCAGACTAGTTATTACCCTTATGTATCTTTCTTGATAGCTAGCATTAAAGGAATTTTTCCTTGCTTTTGGGGATAACTTTTGTTAGGTACTTGTTGAATTTTAAAAGTTGGCAGTGGTGACAGTAGGGATTGAAGAGAAAATACTAATCAGATAGCAATTATTCATCACGCCAGGTGATGGAAAATTGCTTGTGCATCACAAAAAAGCCTGTTATTAGTGGTTAAGCTTTAAGATGGAGGGTGTGGCGCACATGTGTAGTGATTCACGAGTCTTTCTGATGGTTCATGGGTGTATCTTTGTGGCCCACAGTGAGTTATTTGTATATCATTTATTGTGTAGCATGTCCTTAGTCAGTCTGAGGAGTTAGTCTTTACTTGTGACTGCAATTCCAAGCAAAAATTCTGTAATTTTGTCCAACTTGCTACTCCACCCCATTTAGTTTTAGGTATCTGTATTAGTTGCTCTTCAATTTTCTTTTGCAATCCCAGACAAAGCTTTCATATTTCTGTCCAACTTGCTACTTGCTGGCCCTTTTAATCACATGTATTTGGATTAGTTGCTCTATAGTTCTCTCATCCAGTTTCTTGTATTCTATGACTTTGAAGACCGTTCATAATTTTTGGCAGCCCTCACATTGATGGCTTACTTTGCGTTGGAGATTCTCATTATAACTATTAAGATGCTATATAACCATTATAAGTTTCACAATTTTTGTTTCTCATCTAGAGATAATAGAGCAAAGTTAAGGCAGTTGGTTCAAAAGGTGGTTACATATGAAGAGGGAGGCTTGGCATCCAACTCGCTAATAATAAGAGTTTACATGGGATGAATGGAAATAGGTTCTTCTTTTGATGCCCCTTTTGAGAAATAAGATGTTTCTTTATGTATCTCCATGAGATGGTGCGTGATAAGTTCTTGTCTTTTGATTCATTATCTCATCCATTCCACTTTTATCAAACGATTCAAACCAATTGCATGAATGGCGGACATAAGTTAAAATAAATTTGCTTAACTTTTTTTTATAGTCGAGGTTAAATTATAATTTTTCATATGTCTAGTGGCAACACATTTACTTGTATTCCTAGGATTTCATTAGACATATAAGGTGGCTAATTTACAATTGCATTCCCTCCAAAACGATGTGTCACTACATTTTTTGGAGGGCAGGCCTTGTCCTAATGGAAAGGTTGCTTCATTATGACCCCTCGTAATGCGGGTACTGCACGTTTGCATCCATCTAACTCTTCCAAGTCCCTTCAGTAGGTTGTCTGAAAACTGGCAATCCTTTCCATAAACTAAGTAATGACCTTCTTATGTTTAATAGAAGACACTCAAATGGAGACAATATTTTCGGTTATCCATTTGAATCTTGTACTTTTTTATGGATTTTACCTTGGGGTGACAAAATCATAGCATTTTCAAACTCTCCATTCACTATTTTGGCTTGGAATTGTTTGATCGATTCACTAGAAATGGGTCTTTTGCATGTTTTGAGTTGTCAATGAGTAGTTTTGCTATACATTATAAACACCTTCATGCTGACATAGGACATAAACAATTTAAACATTTTCTTTATGATGTTTATGTTTATATGTGTATGCCCAATATATGTTTGTGTTTTAAGTGTCTTGAATCCATTTGGTAGATTGAGAAGGGGATGGATGAGTTTGCTTAGTTCCATATCTAGGCAACAGAGAATGATTGATAAGTAGCTAAATATAGGGCCTTTGTTGAGGATTATCCTTTTGGATTTATGTGGTTCTGAGCCTATTAGCTAATATCATAACTATTGGCTTGTGGCATAACAAAGTAGCATATGCTTTGACATGGATGCTCACCATGTGATAACAAAATGACTCGGTTATTATGATTTGTTTGAGCTAAAAGTGGAGTTTTGTTTATGTCAAAGGTTGGGCACCTATGAACAAGTACCGCGATTTTGTTGTACATGGTCTTCTGGTCATGACTTGATTCTCCATACTATTTGGATTGGTTCATCTGTGAAGCTTTTGGACACAATCTCTTTGCTGTTTCAGTGGGATTGAGTGGTGGAGATTGTTGGGTGAAGGTTGGGAAGATAGTTAGATATGTTCTTATCGATGAGTAAGGATTTCGTCTTCAGATCAATGCGATTCCAGCCTAATATATACCAAATCCTATGTCTCTTTTTTGTGTCTTTGTCAGATAAAATGATATCAAGCCCATTGTTCGTTGGGCTTTTGGCATGAATGCATGTGTTGCTTTAAAACTTGGTTGGCATGGTCTATTTCGGCTGAAGGTTGGGTGCTACTTAGCAAGTTTAGTTGCTTTGTTAATATGTTCTATTCTGCTGTGCGTATTTGTGAAGTGATGTGATGCTATCTCCATTATGTTGAATGGGCTCGATTTGTTACAGGTCAGGTTAAGTATCATTTCCGTTTTCATGACAGTGAATGTGTCCAAGCTTAATAGTCAATCGATCTCACATTTGCTTCTGTCACTCGGAACAAGTAAAGATTTCATAATAAATCGCTATACAACCACCTAAAGCGACAAAGAAAATGATGAATTGTGAACTGCAAGTTAAAAAAATTGCTACCCTGTATGTTAAAGCCATTAGAAAGTATGGTATATTCCAATATGAACAAATAACCCTTGTATATTTGTTTAAACTGAGTTAAGGGTACAAAAATAACTGATCAGAACAAGGAGGAGGTTGTTTTGTCTGATTAGAGTAAAACAAGATTCTTTGTTATAGTAAAAATAGGATTTTTTTTTCTTTATTTTGGATTCTCCTATCGAAGTAAGACATTTTGTATTCTCTTAGTCCTATTAGGACATGCATTTCTCTTCTCTATAAATAAATGATCACATCCTAATTGAGGGTATATGATTTTCTCTTCATTTTTTTCATCTTAACATAGTATCAGAGCAAAAATCTTAACCCTTGTCTTTTTTTAAAAAGATTCATAAACCTAGCTTTTCTTGCCTTCGCCTAAAAAAGTTACTATTCATCGTGAACAATAAAAAAAATCAAATAGAGCTACTTAATCTTCTTCTGCAGTAAAATTTTAATTTTGCTGTAATAAATATCTCGTTCTCGTTCTTCTTGTTCTCATGACTGAAATCAAAGACCTCGTCGGTATTCAAATTATCATTATGAAGTTGAATGGCAAAAACTTTTTGGGAGAAATCTGTGAGTCTTCCTTGGTGCAAGAGGCAAATTGAAGATAGTTTCTTCTGTGAAACCTGCCTCTACTGAAAAGGCGTTTGAAGAATGGGAACAAGATAACTATTTGTGATGACTTGACTTGGAACAACATGAAATTTATAGTGAGTGCTGACTTTATGTTCTAAGATACTGCAAAAAAAAATTGAGAAACTGTTTGTGATACTTATTCCATGAAGAAGAATGCTTCTCAGGTTTTTAAAGTGTATGAGAACCTATTTAGTCTTCTATACAACGACAAGAGTTTATAAGGCTATTACAACCACTTCAAGGGTATGATTGATGAAATCAATCATTATCATCCACTCACTAATAATATTGAAGTTCTTAAAAAACAGTGTGAAGAATTTTATATTTGTAAGTTCTTTTCAAGGCTCAGTTCTCAACTCAAACCACTTCGAGGATAGGTACTAAAGTGAAGGGGGAACTCTCTTCAGAATACTTTCTCACGACTATCTCAGACTTCAAAATATTCTGCAACAACTTCTGATCTCATTCCAATTGAGGGCTCTGCCATAGTTTTCTCAACTAGTCAAGGTAATACTTCTCGAGGGTCGAGGCTATGGTGATGTCTTTTCGTGGTTGTGATTTATCTACTAGAGGTCGAGTTTTTTTTATTGTAGTTAGGATAATTCTCGAACGAGTACTTATTGCAGTTGAACCAATCACACTATTAATCGATGTTGGGAGTTGCATGGCAAACCTTTGTGGCTTCCTCGAGCTGCTCATTTTTCTGGTACTGATGGATCATTTACTGCACATGATTCTAATATTTGTGGTACTTCTGCTGACGAATCTGTGACTATCAAAATTTGAGTATGATTCTCTGATTGAAAAGACAGTTTCTACTTCAGACATTGCTACCTTGGCACATTCATGTATTTTTTATTTAGTAAGTTCATCATTTTCATCTTGGATCATTGATTCTGGTGCGTCAATCTACATGACTGGTAAATCTACAGTCTTTTTCACTTTTCACACATCATCTGTAATTCTTTAGTTTTTACTGATGGTAGTTCCAAATGTAGTGCTGGAATTGACATTGTCAATCGCACTTTTTTTCTCGCACTCACTGATGTTAATTATATTCCACATATTTTTTTAATCTTGTATTTGTGAGTCGTTTGACCAAAACTCTTCAGTGTTTTATAACTTTTCTTCTTCATCATGTATTTTTTAAGACCTTCAGACTAAGTGATTGGTGGGGGATATGAGTTAGATTGTCTATATTATCTTCAATGTGTTGATCAACCTAAAGTAGATGCTTCTCCTCTAGCATGTGATGAGTCTGTGATCCAGTGGCACTTATGTTTAGGTCATGCATTTTTAAAATTCATTAAATTATTATTTTCTTCTGTTAAAGCTATCTTTAAATTACAGTGCGTGTCATGTCAGTTTGGTAAACATCATTTAACTTCTTTTTCATTTAGGGTAGTTAATCGCTGTAGCTTTCCATTTGGAGTTATTTATACTGATATTTGAGGTCCTACTAAAAGTGTGTCTAGTTTTTCTTATTTTGTAACTTATTGATGACTGTTCTCGTATGACTTGGTTATTTATAATAAAAGATTGCTATGAAGATTTTATAAAGAGATTAGTACTCAATTTAATTGTTCGCTTAAGATTTTACTATCTGATAATGTTTTGGAATATATGCAAAATGCACATCAAAATTATTGTGTTTCTCATGGTATAATTCATTAAACTTTGTGTGCTCACATACCTCAACAAAATGGTGTTGCTGAAAAAATTATCATTTACATGACATCAACAGAATAATGTACTTGCTGAAAGGTTTTTGGGTGTGTATTTTATTCAAATTATCAAAAAAGGACATGATAAATTAGATCCTCGAGCAGTTTAGTGTGTTTTTAAGATATTCTCGGACACCAAAAAAACATCGATGTTGAAATCCTGTAGCAGGAAGTATGTGATTTGTGCGAATGTCACTTTCTTTGAAAACACACCTTACTTTTCAGCCTCTCTAGGTTTCACTACAACTCCTTAGACCATTACTGTTACTCTTCTTGTACCATTAGAAGACTCGCATTCACTCCAAGTTTATCAACGACGCAAGAAGATTACTGCTGATCCTGACAGCTTATCCCCTCATTAGTCAATTACCGCTGATCCCGATAGCTCATCTGTATTCTGTTCGCATTCTTTTATCAGTGGTTAAGCAATGACCTTTGTATCAGTTAGATATTAAAAAATGCATTCTTACATGAAAATCTTTAAAAGGAGGTGTATATGCTTCAGCCCCTGATTATGAGGTTCATGGGGAGACTAACAAAAAATCAAAAAACAATCTATAATTTGAAGCAATCTCAACGAGCATGGTTTGATAAATTCAGTACTATTGTTGCACAATATAGATTGAGACGAACCTCCTCTGATCACTCTATATTTGTAAGACATTCTTCTACCGGCATTGTTATTTTTGCAGTTTATATTGATGATATTGTTGTCACTGGAGATGATCATGAATGTATTATTCAGTTAAAAGCTTATTTGAGTTCTCACTTTCATATGAAAGACCTTTGTTTTTTGAGATATTTTTTTAGGGATCGAGGTTGCTCGCTCTCTGAAAGGTCTTTTTTCTCAAAGAAAATACCTTACTGATTTGTTGGAAGAAACTGGTACAGTAGGATCTAAATCTATTGATACTCCTATGGATCTTAATATTCATTTTGATCAAAACCTAGGAGAATCGCTTGCTGACCCCGAAAAGTACAAACAATTTATTGGTAAACTAATTTACTTAATTGTCACTGGACGTGATATTCATTTGTTGTGAGGTGTTAAGTCGATATATGCAGAGTCCGTATCATCTTCATTGGATTACTGCTTGTTGTATCTCGCGGTATCTTAAATGGCTCAAGGTAAAAGATTGTATTATCGTTCTTCATCTCATTTGGATATTTGTGAGATATTTTGATGTTGATTGAGTTTGTGATCCTATTGATCATCGTTTTACTACTGATTATTGCACTTTTGTTGGAGTCAATTTGGTGACATGACAATTAATAAACAAAATGCTGCTTGATCCAGTGCTGAGGCTGAGAATATAGTGACGTTGATTCTCTTCTTTCTGAAATGGGCGTCATCTACAACAATGTATTGTGACAATCAAGCGACTATGTATATTGCCAATAATCCTGTTTTTCATGAGCGAATGAAGCATATTAAAGTCGACTGCCACTTTATCATAGACATGATGATGACATATCAGATGGCACTTCGTTTGTTACATCGAGTTATCAACTTGGAGATATCTTCACTAAAGCCTTATCTAAAAGAGTTTCAATTTTGTGTAGAAAGTTGGGCATGATTGGCATCTATGCTTTAACTTGAGGGAGGTATTAGAGTAGAAATATGATTTTTTGTTATAGTAGAAATAGAATTTTTTTCTTTATTTTAGATTCTCCTACTCCAAGTAAGACATTGTGTATTCTCGTAGTTCTATTAGGACATGTATTTGTTTTCTTTATAAATAAATGACCACACCCTAATTGATGGTATATGGTCTCCTCTTCATCTCAACAATCCCCAAGTCCCAGTCATTATTTGATTGGACTCTACCTTCTTCTCTGGTAATCAAAATTTTATCCTCTCAATCAAAAGCACTCACAAGCCCCATCATTTTTGGAAATATTGTTGATTTGTAGAGAGTCATCTTAATAGGTCTCAAATTATTATACAAATTTAAAGCAGACATCTCGACAATCCTTTTGGAAGTTATTAGGTTGTTATTGGATCGGCAATTTTAGATCTATTATGTTTCTCTGTTGCTGTTGCAATCTTTATTATTATTATTATTATTATTTTAGGAGGACACAGTGTACCTAAATGTTGAAACCTGTTATCTTTTGATGAACCTTGGAGATCCAAATGTAAATTTTCAATCCTATTCTGTGCGAGGTTTTCAGTCTTATGGATTTATGGTCCTATCTTTTGTCAACTTTTCCTCCTGTTAAAGATTTCTTAAAAAATTATAATTTCATGGTGTGTTAGAAGGGCTAAGAATAACATAGAGGTTATATAGCCAAACTTGGTTTCTTTGATTATTCATAAAATAGACTCATGTCAAAATAAAAACTCATAATTAATTATACGATAACTATATGTCTGCGTATTCTTCAGGGGTTCTATGTACAAATTATTTATCTTGAAGGGTTTCTATGCAAATCTTGCCTTCTTTAAATGGTCACAGAATAAGAACTTATAAAACAATTATATTCCAAGTATAAAGATGCATAATTACCAGGGTTGGTGATTATTTTATTTCTGAAGGAAAGTAATAGAACTGTACTGTTTTCTCTTCAGAACTATGTCTCACTTGCCCAATGAGTAGAGTGAAAAAAACAGTAAAGATATTTTTATTGACCTTACTTGAACATCATATATGGTGGTCCATGGTTTGAAGTTTTTTTCCACTGATTCCCAGACTGGAAAATCGAAGCACTATGGATTCATTGAATTTGAGAACCCAGAGGTACGAGAGCTCCTCTTCGTGATCAGATAATCTTTGTTGAAACCTTTTTTATCCATTTCGTATAAATATGTTTGCAATACATGGTTGAAATTGGAATTGCAGGTGGCCAAGGTTGTGGCTGATGAGATTAATGGTTATCTACTGTTTGAGCACAATCTTCAGCTTCAGCTTATTCCTCCAGAGCGTGTTCATCCAAAGTTGTAAGTTTGAAATTTATATATTAAAAGAGCATATACATGTTGCGGGCGGTATTTTGGGTCAGACATTTTGTGTTTGTTAACATATTGTGATCATATATGCAAATTCTTGAAATTTAATACATATTTTTAAATAAATAATTGCAGAGCTATTTGTGGTGTAATTTTCATACTTTATGGGACAAGGAGTGAGAAATATATTGGACAAGCAATTTTAATGTATAGCATTTGACTGATACAAGGAAATCTGATATGGAGCAGTTCTCTGGTCAATTATTGCATCATAGTTCTTCAAATTGGAGTAGAAGACATACTAAAAGTTAATAGGACTACTATAAAGATTATTAGTAAATACCAAAGGTTTTGTCGGAAGGTCCTTTGAAAAGTGACCAAGCACATAATAAGTATTAGTGTTAAAGTCATAGTTCGGTTTATAAGATCTATTACAAAATCTGGTTCTTCTGGTGTACATGCTTATTGAAAGGTATTTCAAACTGTGACCAACCATTTAACAAATATCATCATTGTTGTCGTCTAAGCCTTTTCCCCATCAACATGGGGTTGGCTATGGAGCAGGGCTCCGCAAAACATTTGACAAACTTTTACAAGCCGTCGTTGACCACCTGATGTCAACCCTCATTTAACTGTTGCCAAAATCCTGGCTAGGAAAATTATGGTCCATTGAGTTGTCATCTTCTAAATTCTTGGAGATTGGGAAAAAGAAGTCTAGAAGATAGAGGACAAATGATATATTTGCTATAGAGAATTGCATTCATGTCTGAGGCACAGTTAAAGCCAAGAGCCAAACAAAACACATTGCAAAATTTAACAAATGTTATATTACTGTTAAACTGGAAGAATGTAATCACGTATGTCATCTTAAGTCACAAGGGCCATGCCTGCACAGCTTTCAATTTCATACGCCATCTGTCCTTCCATGCCTGCTTTTTATTCTGGGCTTGGCCTCTTATTAAAGCATAGTACATCATCAAATCTACTAAGCTGAACTGTGGTACATGAAGAAGCTAATTAGCATTTCACGAACTCCTATAGTCATCATCAGCTTCCCTGAATATTAGATGGTTTGACACTGTCACATGCATTCAGATCATTGCTTTTCTATAGGCTCGAATGGTTTTAACACTCTTCATAGAATGCTCCCAACGGATGATTTAACACTCCATTCACCATCTGTGAAAACAGCTCTTCAATTAGCTGTATCTTCTTAATGAATCATATGAAGCTTGGACACCTCCATTTGAAGCTGTGTTGGGTGGGCACGATATCTCATTTTGTGTCATTATTGTTTTGGTTGTACGCCATTGCATTTGTTGTGTGTAGTGTCTTGTGGGTGCCCATGTCGGCCTGTGTCCATGCCTTTTAGAATCCACTCATCTGTAACTGATATGCCATAGCCTTCAAAGTTATATTGAATTAGTTGTATTTCCTTTCTTTAATCTTCCATCACTGGCGGAATTGCCATTACCTGAATTTTATTGAATTGTTTCACTTTTGTTGTTAATATGTTTTAAATATTCCCCTTGACCTTCGCGGTCTTCCTTGAGTTTATTGAGCTTGCCTCCTTTAAAATGATTGTAGTAATTGTCATGGTTATGTCTCTTAGATCACGAGAACCATCTGCAATTTTGACGATCAGGTTTTCATCTGTCTTCACTTTCCTCTCATCTGATAGAACTGAACTGTAACATTTTTAAGTGGAGTTTCCTGTCTTTACAAGAGCTATCTGCTAACACAATAAAAACCTTTTATTGAGGTTGAGCATTAACGGTTTTAAAACTGAGAATTAAACCAACCCCGTGCCAAAACAACTGTGATTTGGGGTTTATGGATGATTTGGTTTGGTTTCAGTGTTAGTCAAAAGAAATTTTGGCTCCAAATAAACTGACCAAAATTTTAGCGCTGTGTGTGTGTGTGTGAATATATAAGCATAGATATAATACAGAGGAGATGTTTCAGTGGAGATCTGACCAGGATTATTGGTAGGTGGCAGGCGTATATAGCATGATATCAAGTTTTAAGTTTGGAGCATCTACTGATTTTTTTTGGCCCCTCACTCAACTTTCATTCATGTTTTACCTCTTGTTTTCATAACCCTTCACATGTTAACCCTCTTGGGTGTTCAAGTTACTAAGTTTGTATCTTAGAACTTATGAGTGTGATTACAACAACAACAAGTAAGCCATTTGTCCCAAGTATTTGGGGTAGGTTACATGAACCAAAAGAGAATTATGCTGGATGGGGCACATGGATCAACTTTCTCCACTCATTCCTATCGAGTAATATGCCCTCATTAAGACCTTTAGCCTCTATATCTTGTCGTATCACCTCCATTCATGTTTTCTACGGTCTCCCTTGCGCTCTTTTAACTTGCCCAATTTGATATGCTCTACTCGCCGGACTGGCGCATTTGTAGGTCTACGTCGCACATGACCAAACCATCGTAGGCGGTTTTCTCTCATTTTCTCTTCTATAGGGGCTACACCTATCTTAATACGAATATCCTTATTTCTCACCTTATCTCTCCTCGTGTTATCACACATCCAACAAAACATGCACATCTCTGCTACTCTCATCTTCTGGGCATGATATCTCTTTATAGCCCAACATTCTATGCCATATAACAAAGCTGGCCTAATAGCAGTCCGATAAAACTTTCCCTTCAGTCATTACGGAATGTTATTGTCGCATAAAACTCCTGTTGCACTCCTTCATTTCAACCAGCCAGTTTGGATCCTATGGTTAACATCACTATTGATTTCCCCATCCTTTTGGATAATAGAACTCAAGTACTTAAAATGACTGCTCATCGGTATTTCTTGTCCGTCTAATGTCACAATATTATAATCTCGGATTCCCTATTTATTGAATTTGTACTCCATATACTCTGTTTTTGGCCCTACTTAATCTAAAACTTATGAGTGTGATTCCTCCAAAAAAGGAAAAGAGAATGAAAAAGGAAAAAAAAACCTTTAGGACTGTGATTACACATTGTGTCTTCTTATTCTTTTATTTCTCTCTTTTTTATTGCCCGCTCCCACACCTCCTTCCTTCCTTTTGGAGCGCAGGTTCATGGGCTGGTTGGGCGTTGGGGAAAGGATAGGCTGTAACCTGGTTAGGTAGGGATTTCACGACTCTAGTATGTCGGCACTCATTTGACATGCCTTTTGAATAGATGTTGCCTGTGTTCGTCATAAGTGCCCATAACTATGAAAATCTGATATCTAATTGGTATTTGGAATTACTGACACAGAATATACTGGCTATGCAACAACAATTGTTAGAGCAGGTTAAGAGCTGAAAATTTTGCTCACTAACAGTGCAGGAATTTAATGTTTAAACATGTCTCCCTTCAATGTCATATCAGATGCTATTTATTAATTTTTTAAATTGCCCTGACTTTCAACCATTCATTCCTTGAATGACAACTATTAAGTGCTGATAGTTGAAAGTTAGCATGCTATATGTTTTTTTAGGTCTTGCATCATGTCTCCCAAGTAATAATACTGTAAAAAAAGAAAAACCAGAATGCTTCTCTTCTTCTGTGGGCATAATGATATATATATATATATATATATAGAGAAAAATGTATATCAGCCCGCGGGCTGAGAGTACTCTCTCAGCCTGCGGTGACGTGGCTCAATTTGTCACATCACTGACTTGCGGCCCGCTTTTAGGAAGAAGTTAAATTACCAAATACCCCTTATGAAAAGCTACTTTTTCGGTAAAAGACAGTGAATGCTACTTTATTAAATCACGAAACTAATTTGAATGCTTATTTAATTTTTTTATCTGATTTGATATTTAATGATTTTTAATATAGTCGCAGTACTTATGAGAACTGCTACCACGGTCGCAGTCTTTTCTAAGGACTGCTACCAAGGTCGCAGTCTTTTTCTGAGGACTGCTACCAAGGTCGCAGTGTTTTTATGAGAACTGCTACCACGGTCGCAGTCTTTTCTAAGGACTGCTACCAAGGTCGCAGTCTTTTTCTGAGGACTGCTACCAAGGTCGCAGTGTTTTTATCAGAACTGCTACCAAGGTCGCAGTCTTTTTCTGAGGACTGCTACCAAGGTCGCAGTCTTTTTCTGAGGACTGCTACCATGGTCGCAGTCTTTTTCTGAGGACTGCTACCAAGGTCGGTAAAAAGTTGTAAGGGAGGGTATTTTCGGAAAATACAATGTTGAGGTGACTGGCATTAAATTGGGCGGGATTTTACAGGATTTTGTCCGCCAAAGTTTTTACAGATGTGCGGCGGTGATGTTGCCACGCACGCAGGCTGAGAAAACTCTCTCAGCCTGCAGGCTGAGGTACAGATTCCCCATATATATATATATATATATATATATATATATATATACACACACACACACACACACACACACACATATATATATACTCAATTTACTTTTTAGAATTTGTTTAAATGGCTAAATTTCTAGCTAGTAAGACTACTCTGTTCTTAATCATATTTTTAAGAATTCCAAATTTCTTGCTAATATAACATCCAAAATTGTTTACTTGAAATGAAGATGTGATCCATGATTGTTCCATTGAAGTATTGAGGGCTTCATACTATGTTCTCTTGTTTCCAATGTTTCAAGAAATCAGCCATCTCTGAACTTGTTTGCCTAGGTAGGCCTGGTCCTGTTCTCTTAACAAACACTAACCTGGCCATGTGGAGTAACCACGAGAGTTTGCGGAGGTCTTCTGTATTTCCTGGAGTCATGCATCTTTTTTTTTCCCCCCTTATGCTTGAAAAAGTAACTTTGAAGTGTAAGCATATATTGGCAGAAGCCAACTTTGTTATTATGCATATGTGCAATGTCCATCTCCTAATGCATGGTGAGCAACCATTGGGAAATTGGCTTCATGTGGCAATCCCAAAGACTTTGTTATTGTTGTTCTAATTGAAAGCTTTGTAATTGACATAATGATATGTTATATAGTTATCTCTTTGTTTGTTTTTGGTTATAGATGGGTAGGACTGAATCGGAGATTCAACCCACTGAATTGGAGGGAGATTGAACGTAAGCGACATAACAAGGTACCACAGAGTAACTTTTAAGCTGTAACTTTCATTGAGTTTTTGGATGTACCAAATTTGATTGTATTATCATTTTCCTCTCATTCCAGGAGAGAACCCTTTCTGAGCATCAGAAGTTGTTAAAGGGAATTTTAAAGCGAGATGAAAAGAGGCGTAAGCGGATAAAGGAAGCTGGTATTGACTATGAATGCCCAGAATTGGTAAGCAAAGTTTTTAAGTAAATTTTGTTTTATTTTTGGGTATTCTTAATTGCTAAGACTAATATAAATTATTCTTTTTATGATTGAAGTAATATACAGACATGTGAAAGAAGGCTTGTTAACCTGTAAATTATTTAACTGTTCTTATAACCCACATGCTTAAAATATTAAGTTAAATATTATAAATATCACATTGTCCAAGACATTTGGGAAGGAGTCTTAAATCAAGTCGGCTGTATTTTTCTGAACTAGTTGTCATAGTTTGTAAATTGGTAGGTGTGCTTTCTGTAATCGTTAATGGGTTGGGTCCACAACTTTCATTGGAGCGAACAGAATTTTAATAAAAGTTTTTTTTTCTGGAAACTGGGATTTTTGGTAAATAACCTCATCAGGACTTGTAAGTTTGCTTATGTTTAGAGTTTGAAATTTATCTCAAGTCTTATCATACTGATCTGACTATCCAACTCTTCCTTGACCCAAATCTGCATACTCTTTGAGAAAATGCGTGTAAGGATGGTCGTCTCAAGTACAGTTGGATTGATGAAATCAAAAGTTTTTGTCCACATTTCAAAAGTTTTATCCAGATACATGAAAATATCCAGCAGTCCATTTTGAGGTCTTCTACATGAGTTTTGATTAGACTAGATTTAAACAACTAGTTTAGCTTCTAGGCTAGAGGTTTAATTAAAACTTTTGGATTGTTTATGTCATGCCGGATTCTTTGGCTGACTGAATTGTGCCTGATCTTTTTCTTTGAACAACTTGAAACCAAATGAGCCTGAACCCAAATCGGCGGGTACCAGTGCAACCTTATTATATTATTTTTCCCCCTTTCCCCCAATCATTAATAAAATTATCACATTCCCGATCTTTCCCTATCATGCTAATAGGCAGGATGCAACAAGTTGGTTGCACACGGAGGGATGGGATGATAAGGTTGGATCTGTAAGCTTCAAGTATTCTTGCTTAATGTTTGAAAAAGTATTATTTCAAAAAGGATCCTATTTGTTTCTTTGGATCATCTTGTGCACCAGATTATTGTCCAGGTTGGTGTTCGTCCCCTCTGCATATTATGATCTTATCTCTTCATTTCATGCACCAGAATTTTCCAGATTATCAGGATTCCTAATCTTATCATCATAACCCATCACCCTAGACTTCCTTGATCTAGGGAAATTTGGTGGGCTTCTCCTCTGGAACATGAGTGTAAACTGCTTGAGTTGTTAATAATATTTATTCCCAGGGAGATTGTCCATTAACTTGCCTTTTCTTCTCATACTCCTTTTATTTCCCTTTCCTTCTGTTCAATTTTCCATTACCTATGCAACTTTGCTTCATTGTCTTGTTTTCAATATTTTATGTTTCCTAAGTAGCAGTGTATATGCGTGAAACCAAGGGAAGTGTGATTTTATCCATGCATTGTTGGTTTACTTTTTGGGGAGCTTTAGCTTGGAACTAAGCTTGGGGCGAGTCGGATACATATCCAAGCTTTTATCTTGAGAACTAATTTGAGCTATGTTGCACGGACACGGCAACATTAAAATAGACACGACACGCGGACACGTGACGAATTCTTGTCCGATGCATTTCGAACACGACATGGCTCCATGATAGGAGTGTTTGTGCTACATAGAATTTGAGTAGCATGAGGCTTGCAATTAAATATTGTATATGTTTAACAAGCTAAGTTCCAGCTAAACTTTAGCTCTTTTTGACTTTTTTGAGAAAGCAACTTAAATCATTTAATGAGGAATGAAACTTTTTGATTTGACAACCAGAAATAACTAATAAGTATTTTAAATCACATCCAGTGGGTCACCAGCATAAAAATGACATTGAGTAACTAAAATAGCCATTATACTACAATAATTGATTAACTAAATAGCAATTAGACAACAACAGATAATTACGACTTAGAACCTAAAGAGCTTTGAAGGCTTTGTGCACAACTTGATGCAGTTTTTCATATGCGTACACATATTTTGCACGCATGCCTGCATGCAAGTCGAGCTTAATCAATCTTAAACGAGTCAAGCACGATATAATTGCATTCTGCTTGTCTAGTACAAGTTTAATCTCCATCTTGACATGGTAAAGAAATTGCATTCTGTTCATGAATGGCTCACTCATTTTTACAGCCTTGCTCCTGTATATTATTTTACACCAATTCAACTTTTGCTGTGCTGAAAATCTAGTAGTATTATAACTTTAAAAACATATTTGAAAGTATAACTTTGAAATTGTCTCAAATAAATAATTGAAATAACAATATAATTTAGGGGCTCAGAAAATGAAAGTTGACATAGAGATAATCAATCAGAAGTCCAATACATTAATAGAAAAAGTCACACAAATTAAAATCCCTATTTTATTCTGGAAAAAAAGACAACATTCAACTAATAATTTAAGCTAATAAGAATTCAAAAGAAGTTTAGTCAGTTGGCTAAAACTAATTTATTTTTCCACTTTCTGTGTGCATCTGTAAACTTGTTAAATATTACAGGAACCTCCCAAATCCAACAAAATATTCTTTAGGCTGAAAGCTTAGTTGCACAATGCTTTTCATTGAAACATATTATAGTTTTGAACGCGAGCAAAGAAGGTAGGGGGAGGGAGAAAGGAATTTTTAATATTTTAAACTTCATATTGAATCTATTTGTTTAAGAATATATTACAAATTTTGTCTAAATCTTATTTATTTAAATCTCTGAAAAATGTGTAATGAAATCTTTTTATATACAATCAAACTAGTTTTAAATGTTTAGTTCTCTCTATTTTTTTCCTTGAAAAAACTACATCTCTATCGTTATAGTTAGACAAGACATTTAGATTAATAGGTGTCATATCATGTTTGAATATAGGCAGATGTAGAGTTACCCCAGATAAATGATTTAATTAAAAAATATAAATATGAATTATATCAAATCAGAAGTTTTGCTTTAAGTCGAGATTCATCAAATTAAAATCTTAATATAACTAGGATTCTGATAAAAGAAGCCGTAAAATTAAAATAATCTCAATTTTCACAACAGTAAAATTGGCGGCCGATGCTAACTTCATTGTGTGGATAGATGCTTATTTCCATACCACTTGAGCTTGTTCCACTTGTTTGGAAAGTTTGTGCTCTCCTACAAGTTATCAAGGGGGACGTCGTTATGTGGATAAAGGGTACATTGACATACACTTATATTCGAAATATTAGGGTAATATTTTCTCGACCTTTGAAGTTCTTTTTTCATTTCTTTTTTATTTATTCAATACTGTAAGAAAGTTTTGATTTATGTGCATTTTCCTTGTGTGTGTTTGTTAATGTTTTTTTTTAAAGTGAAAGTTTTTATCACCGTAGCCACTATTACCTTTTAAAAACTGATGCCAGAATTTGCAAACGTGAACTCTGAAAGACTTTATTGTCCTTCTCAAGTCAAACAAGAAGCCTTGCTTAATGTTGTTTTCTCTGTCCCGTGACACAGGTGGGCCAGATACAGCCTGCTTCAAAGAAAATAAAGTTTACTGATGATGGTGAAGACTGAAATTCATACCAAATGACTTTTCTAAGCTATCAATCTCTGTATACGGTAACGTTTTGAGAACGGGATAACGTTGGAATCCTGATTATGCGGAGAGATGTTAGCGTCCAGTAGCCGGATATGAAAAATATGTTGTTTCTTATTTTCCCTTCTTTCCCTTTTTTCTCTTTTCTCCGCTTTTATATGTGATGGAGCATCTGAAAATTCAGGGAATATCTATTTGAATGAGAAGTCCTCAACTTCCAGTATGTATCAAATATCAAGTTTTTTGATGTCTCACATGAATCACATCTATGCAAGTTAGAACTACTCATATGACCATTCATTCTCTGCTGCCCAGAGAGTGGAGGTTTTGTTGCCAGCCCTCTCTCAAAACATTGTTGTTTATACTCTCGCTTTTGGACAATCAGTGAATGCAATGATCATTGACTGACTGTCTGAGTTGCTCATTAGAAGTTTGAAGCAGGGGAATTGACAACAACTGCAGGCAGAAAACTAGCCTTCTACACCTTCAATTGTGATGGTCATGGTGGCTAGTAATGAGGATTGGTTGAAGCTGATGGTCTACCTTCTGGTCTCTGGATGTTTCATCCAAGGTCTTCCTTTTTGTGTGGATTGAAGTGAATTTAATTGGCAATTGATTCTCCAGTGTTGTCTATTAACTTTTTTTTGGTTGGGTGTTGTTCACATGCAGATGTTCAGGTGTCATCGGTTCTCTTCTCTAATCTGTTGGCCTCTGATTAAACACCATGGTACAGTTGGTCCTGGAACTCTCTCAATTAAAGTTTTTTTGGTTGGGTGGAAAATGTTAGAAAGATGAACTCTCTCAATTAAAGTTTTTTTGGTTGGGTGGAAAATGTTAGAAAGATGGAGAGCTACTGATATTGATATTGATATTGACCCCTTTGAATTTGCGCTGGTGACACCTACAGAGCAACGGGGACGGTGGAAAAGAAATTTGTTGTCTTAATTAGATGTATGCGAGGGGATTCGGTTCATGTGCGCGAGTCACACACACATACAATAAGAGGGTTAATCTCGCGTTGACAGGTGGATTGAAACTCTTATAATCTCTTATAGTATTATAAGAAGATTAATACACGTATTAATACATGATTGGTCCTCTTATTGTATGTGTGTGGGGCTCACACACATGAACCGAGCCCTGTACGAGGCGGGCAGAAATTACAACATTTAATATGACAGGGTTATTGTGTGACAAAGAAGGGTCCTGTTCGTTGGTTTAGAAATTTGTTTCCTTTATTTCCCCAAAGCTCTTAAATATGATCTTTATTGTTTCTTTTGTAGAATTATTTGACAATTTAAGCATCGAGCATGGTCAGAAGGTCTCTTTATCCTTTTTTATTATATATAATATGAGAAATTATCAAAGAAACTCTATATAATACGAGACCAACGCATAACATATAATTTTCTTAATTGCTTCGACTATCTCCATAATTAATTAATCAATCAATCAATTAGTGAAAATCATATCTATTTATCCACATTCCTTTGGATTCATGGAAGTGGGTGGAAAATGGGAGGTGTGCAAACTCATTTTCCGTTTTCTTTGTTTGTTTTGAATCGGAAAAAAGAAATGAGAAAACTCTTTTGTCATTTTTTCTTTTATATTACTATTTTCTCACTTTCAGGTGCTACAGTTAATTTTGTGGTAATTTAAATCTCTCTTGTAATAAGTTACAACTTAATGCATTAAATTTTGATGTCATGTAAATTTCACTTGCAGTTAGGAGTGCCATCAGATCGGATACGGATCGGATATTGCTTTTACCATAACCGTATCCGCACCCAACCTTCGAATACGGATATAGATACAAATATTGATGATGTGAAAAAATGATATCCGTATCCGTTAAAATCAGATATCGGATATGGATCAGATATTAGCGGATCGGATACGAATACAAATCGGACATGTAAAAATGGATACGGATAAGCTAAACGGATATACTTATATTACTTTTTATCTCGTTTACAACAATATTAAATATGATACATTCTATAATATTATTGTGTACATATCAAAACTTTCACCGCATCCATTGTCATTCAGTTTCTATAGTAATGGATTACACGACCTTCGGTGCTAAATGCCGATTCAGATGCGATGGTTATGTCGAAATACTCAAAATATCTCGAGCTACTATTATAAGAATCGAATTCTTTCCACTATAATTTTTTCATCAACTCAAAAATATCAAAAATCTAATGTCTTATTCTATTGAAGAATAGTCTCTCCATAAGGATATCATTATCAAGCACCCAACATTTGGATATCGGATCAGATACGAATAGGATATTACTTTTACCATAACTGTATTCGTACCTAACTTTTGGATACAGATACATATACTACTTTTGGATACAGATACGTATACGAATACTGACGGATGTGAAAAAATGATATCCGTATCTGGATTGGAGGTGGATTCGGATGCGGATATCCGCGGATAATCCGCTTCCGATGGCACCCATACTTGCAGTCTAAATACAGTTAAAAAAAACGTCACTTCCAAAATAATATTTAATTTAATATTATTTTGTGATATGGTTAATTTTTCACTTTGACTTCTACGTTACTAACTAAATATCAAAAACACAATATAATTTTTAATTAACACTTTCACGTAACAACCAAATGTCAGAAAACTTATTTCCACAAATCTCAAATTATCATTACACTCCACACTTCTGACTCTCACTTCTCACTCCCCATTTTCCTCCCACTTCCATGAATCCAAACACGCCCGTGTTTTACTCTTGTTGGATGATTCAAAGATCTGTTTGTTTGCAGGCTGCAAGCTGCAACTCCGTCAAGGGAGCAGCGAAACTAAAATAAATGGTTCACATGGAAAAGTCCAAGCACAGACTGGGCAAGTGATGTTATTTAAAAGAAAAAGACTCCGTTGTGAAAACGACTTCGTATGCATTTTTCACTTGTTCAGACCTCATATTATTTGATGTTAGAATTTGCATCTCATGACATTTCGTTCCCAATGAAACAATCAAAGGCAGAACATTTCCGAAGCACGAAATCTCCATCAAAACAGTCAAAGACATGCTATGCAAGTTATTTTTTTTTTTTTTTCTTTTTTTTTCTTTTTACTTTTGAATTCTTTTAAAGAATAAATTATAGTAGCGTCCAGATTTTTTTGTTTGTATATTATTGGAAAAAAAAAAAATGTACTGTATTGATACTTTCAAAGCTTTGAGCCTTTGATATAATAAGCTGTATTAAAGCTATTGAAAAAGTCTCAAGTATTGACCGCGGCCGCGGGCCTGAATCTATGCGGTTAGTTCACCGCAATAGGGCCCATGGGTCGCATCCCGTGGGCTAACTATAAATACTGAAGATTTTCCTGCTCGTTTTCCTTCTGCATTCCACGCGTCTTCCCTTCGTTTTTGCACCGCTCCAAAATCTCATCTGCATATTTGAGAGAGAAGAAGGAAGAAGAAGCTCTCTCTCTATATTTCCTTCATCTTTTATTTCTTTTTTTTGTTGTTATTTTTGTTGTTGTGAATCTTGAAGTTGATCAGATCAGATCGGTTCGGGCTGGATGCCTGATCCGAAATCTAATTCAGAATTCTCTCCATCTCCGATCCGATCCGATCTCGCGCCATCGAAGTTTTGTACTCACCAATTTTCTCCAGTCTTCAGTTGTGAAATCGTGATTTCTTCTTCACTCTAATTTGTTTATTGAATTGGCGGTGGTTGGATCAGTACTATCATCAGCGGCTTGGTCAATCAGAAACTACTGTTGTTGTCGTCGTATTGATTCAGCTCTCCGATTCAGATCGTTGACGAATTCCAGTATCTTATATTTTATTTCTTGATGCTAGAGTCTCAAGATTGGGGATATACGAAGAATTGAAGCTTTCCGATTTTGGATTATTTTGCAGCCGGCTTTGCAATTACAAGCAACTGTTACATTCACAAAGATTGCAACTTTTGGGGTCTGTTTCATTGATCTCACACGAGGCATGGTGGATTGCCGGGGTTTGATCGAGTTCTGCAGGGCCTTCGAGCACCACCGGCACATGGCCTCATCCGAGCACCACCGAGGCACCCAATCTCACTCCTCGAGGAAAAGAACCAGATCCCTCAACCCATTGTCCCACCCCTTCTGTGAACACTCCCCTTTCGCCGCGATCGACATTGTGATTCTCCTACCAGCGCTCATTGCCCTCGG
Source organism: Agave tequilana (assembly GCA_038442645.1). Classification (NCBI taxonomy): domain Eukaryota; kingdom Viridiplantae; phylum Streptophyta; class Magnoliopsida; order Asparagales; family Asparagaceae; genus Agave; species Agave tequilana. The sequence goes on along the minus strand of JAVJIF010017967.1, from coordinate 74,303 downwards.
AGTCCTCACCCTCCCCTACTTCCAATTCATCTTCCAAGAAGCCCTCGAGCTCCTCCCTCCCACGATGGAGCTCATCGGAGAAGTAATTTACCATGCGCCCGTAGCTTACGCCGCCGGAGTGGTTCTGGCCTTCGTTTCTGCCATTGCTGCTTGGGAGATTATTGATCACAAGGCTCGGAAATGTGGGAACCCTTGCTGCAAAGGCCTCCGGAAAGCGGTTGAGTTTGATATCCAGCTCGAGTCTGAAGAGTGCGTGAAGTGTCTGCCATCGGTGCCGAAGGAGGGTTTTGGGGTCCAGCCGCTGGAGCTAGGGCAGGACCATAAAGAACTCGAAGCTGAGCTCAAGAAAATGGCACCACCAAATGGGCGGACCGTGCTGATATTTCGGGCGTCCTGCGGATGCCCTGCAGGGAGAATGGAGGTTTGGGGGAACAAGAAAGTCCGGAGAATCAAGAAATAGACATGCTTCTTCTCTCTCTCTCTCTTTACAGTATTGAACTCTATCACATACTATAAATAGTTACATATATAGATCGCCCGATGGCCTATGTTCTTGGTATAATAAATAAGCAGCATTCATTCTGCTCCGAGGATTTGTCACATGTACTGAATTATAAAGTTAATGTTAAATTGGCATATTACTATGTATCATTTGGTTGGATGGTGATGCAGTCTGTGCATGTTGGTGATGGATCAAGTCGACATTAATTCTGGTATGACCTTTCATCTTATCACTATTTAGAGTTTATATGTTAGCTTCATCTTCTGTTGTCTTGTTGGTGTGGAGTAAGTTGTTTCTCTAGTGAATATAGTGATCTTTGAATTTGTTAAGTGAGTTTTAGCATGTGTATTCCTTGGATAACATTGGCAACCTCTTTTTATTAGGCTAAAATTCTGATCAACCTTCTCTTCTTAAGGCCTGTTTATTATGGAAGAACAGAGAACTGAAGTACTTCTAAATTCAAAGTAACTATGTCCCTGGCATGGCTTAAAATCTCTCTATCGTTGTCTGTGTCAGCTGATGATTTTAGTATTAATAACGTCTTATTGACTGTCAATATCGGTAATATTGACCATATCGATAAAATCTACCCTGTTATTAGCTGCTATTGTAGGATGAATATCATTCATGTATCTCAAAACCCGGTACGATTATTACCGATATATATCAGAGTCGTTCAATATTTGAAACAAGGGTTTGTGGTTTTCCCTGCACAACTTCCGAACGTGATTTTCCGTTTATTACTATGAAAAAGTTATATGCCATTCAAGATATTTGCATTAATATATTAGTCAAGTACCGATTTACCCTTGAGACAGGAATTTATTTTACATTGACCCGTGCACTTCCCTTATGGCTAGAAATATTGACTTATTAGAATATGAGTGCATACTTTGGAGAAATCTCTTTGTAGAATTCCATACTTTTCCCTATTGATGAAAAGTAAGGATGGTCTAATCTAGAACTGAATCTGTGGCAGGAATTATGCTAGGTGCATGTTAATGCATTTAAGATTAAACCTCCACAAGTATTTTTAGTAAAATGACAATTTGATTGAATTCCTGAAGCACTTGCAAAATCTGAGTACTAAATGATTTTCCGATTATGTTTTCTATAGGTAAAGCTAGTCTATAGTTGAAGAAATTATTCACTGTTTTGCTTTTCACATTAAAGCCAGTCTCTGTAGCAAGGAGATTCAAATGCAGTAGATATATATTCACCCATTATATTTAAATTCCACAAATTTTCTAGATTTTAATTTTGATTGTAATTTTAATGATTTTATAGCATGCGATGAATTGTCAACTCTATGAAGTAATTTACTCCAAAATTTTTGTTTGGAACAATGGAACCATCTCTAGATATGATTACTAAGGTTTAAATACTTCAGTGACCATCCTGCTCGATCTCTGTTACAAATGCCATGATTGACATATTTTATTTTTTTAACACTTGATGATCTTTATTTTTATATCCTTCCTTTTAAGACCCACTTCAACTAAGGAGTTTCCAGTTTTCTTATTGTCCTTCATATCTCTGTTTAGCTGAATCTGTACATTCTCTGAGTTTCTGTCACACGTAACACTTGGTTGACAAATATTACTTTGAGCATGCATGCATAATGCCAAGGAGGACTCTTGTTTTGGCTTTCAAAATTTTATTCTATACCTTCTTAATGTGTTAAAAAAATTCTTGGCAAAAGGATGTTAGATCAGAATTGTCTCCTCCACTCCATTTTGTACTGTAAAAAAGACTTTTTCATGGTGGGTACCATTGTATTGCGGTTAGCATAGAAGTGAAGTCCATAAAGCTAGGAACTCGAACTCTCGGACATTCATTTTCTTTATAGGCGTCCTTCCCAAGGCGCAAATGCACATTAGAAGTGATGGTATCTAATCCAGCTAGAAGATTTTGGAAGCTTCAGAGAATCACCATGGAGTCCTCTAAAACAATCAAGGATTAACATCATTGATCGTGTCCTCCAACAACCCTCCAACGTTCAAACCAGTTTAAGATTTTAGAGAAGGAAAAATAATTGAGAATTGAGAAGAGCTCACTAGAACAAGTTATTTTTGGTGACGGCCTTTTATAAGGTAAGATATAGTTGGAAGCGGGTCAGAGAGATTGTGCCAAGCCAGTATTGTAAAGTAAAAAGTCCTTCCACTTAGTGAGAGCAGTGCTCAAATAATTAAGGGATGAGACCCATGCCATCTGATACTTCATTCCTTCAGCTCCAAAATGAGCCCAAGATTGAAGGAAACAGCTAGCGGATGAGGCAGTTATGAGCTGAATTAGTTGGAGGTGTGTTTCTTTCCTGATCTTGGCCGAGTTTTTAACTGAGTTGAGGCTTCTGTGAGGATTCCTAGTTTGAATTAGATCTGAATTTGGAAGGTCTCTCTTCTATGCTAGTTAGTATTCCATACCCAAATCTGGAAAAACTTATTAAAGAGATTTAGGAAAGATCTAAGATGCTTTGATGCTTGATGCTAGAATTGTGGGATGGTTGCCATCTAGTATATAATGCTCGACCACGTGCTCTCTAAATGCTCTTGAATATAGATGTTACTTTTATCAAGAAGTCCATATTTTCTGGTATTTAAGTTGAAGGTATTGAATCTTATAAAACCCATTATATCACTGTTATTATAACATGGAATTTCAACTGCCGTACACACACACACAGCATCATACTGAAAAAAACAGAATAATAGGAGGATAGGTTCATAAGTCACAGCTTTAAACTATATGTTGTAAATCCAGGCATGACTTGATGACACTGGAAATGAGCTATATAGCGCATACACTCATATCATGAAGCAGTATCATGTCGAACATGTGTCCGACACCTGTGTCGTGTATTTTTAAGAACTTGTCACATGTAGGTGTGTCGTGTCCATATTCGTGTGGACGTGTTCGTGGAACATAGGAAATGAGATAAAGATGTCGGACATACTGCTATGGAGAGTTGCAAGGAAAAGGGAGTCATTGTCAGTTTATTGTAGTTGAAACCACTGGAAACTCACAATTTGCCATGTTCATGTGAAAACAATATGAATAATCTTATCTAGTTAAGAGTAAGCAGCTCATTATTACACCCGAGGAGATCATCCATTCATTACTTGTGATGGGGTAACTTTTTTGGTAGCTTAATGCTGAATACTTGCCTTTTTTTATATGGTTTATTCTAGAGCTTAATTCTGGTTTTATGAGTGAAATCTGACTGCTCCTTAAAACAGGTGTATAAATCCTATATGTTTGATGTAGAATTTCTAACCTTTGGAGGAAAGATGCTGATGTACATGTACTGACTATTTCTTGGTTCAATTATGGTAGTCAAATAGGATATAATGATGCACTTGGTCATTAATGTAATTTTTAGTATGGCAGTAATACACATTTTGACTGCCTAAGCAACTGAAACCATTGTGACCATTCTCTGATTCTTTCCAGATATGTTCATAGACATTAGAACATGATTGTATAATGCTTACTCTTATGCTGATTGGCTAGCAGATTTCTATGTCATGTAATGGATAATGGGAAATTGAAAATGAGCTTATTGCCAAGTCTGCAATTGCAACTACATAACAGGAAAGAAAGATACAGCCATGCACCTAATTAGAGCATGACACTGACAAAGTTTTGAGATCATACAAGTAGCATCAGCTTGCTCTACTGAAAATATATTTCTTGAACAAAAACTCACACACACACACACCACACACACCACACACACACACACACACACACATAGGAAAATTTTCAAATGAGAAACTTTCTCATAATAAGCTTCGTGAGAAAATCATATAAGAGAGATTTTATGGATGATTCAAATCGTTCATCTTAATCTACATACTCTAATTAGACTACCAATAAAAAATCACGCGATTTCAACTTTTTTTACCGATGCATCAAGTGACATCTTTATTCTACGGTGATATAACATATGTTTTGTAACCACTTATTGTATGGGTAAAAAGACTCGGACTCGCGTGATTTTTAATTGATAGTCTAAATAAAGTATATAGATAAGTTGAACGGTTCGGATCATCCACATAAAAGCTCCTATATAGTTTTCTCACGGTCTTCGTGTGAGAAAGTTTCTCACACGAAGACTGACTATATATATATATATATATATATATGATGTGAAACGGTGAAGTGTGTGAATCAGAAATCAGTAATAGAATAAAACTTCACTATATTTTACCAACTGTATGATCTTGAGTAGAAAAACAATTAAAACCAATATGCACGCAGATAGATTTTACAAAATGCAACAGTCGTAATTGTACCATTCTCAATTTTGAATAAACTAAGCAACTACTAAGTTACGATGACATAAGCTTGTAAAATCAATATATATGATCAATGGACTCAGGGTGAAACATATGCTCTTGCCTCAAAATTTTAAGTGGTAGAAGATAAGTCGATAAAGTAATAAAGGCGGATATCAACTCACAAATAAAGACTGTGCTAAGAAAAGTATCCTACTGAGAATCACAGAGATCTCAGTGACCTGAAGTGATAGTGATGCGAAGCTTTCATCGTCACGATCGCAATGACTCGAAAATCATCTGAAACAAAAGCTGGATGTGGAAGTTACGACTCGAAATGGCAGCTGGTTATTAACGAGTTTGCTTCTGTCTGAACTCGTTGCTGTTCACGCGGGTTGAATTTACTATAGCATGGTTTGTAACTTAAACCCGTCTTCTTTTCTTCTATCTTAGAGTGAGGGTCAGGTCGTAGCGGGTCTACTGAGAATCAAACCCGAATCAGAACCAAACGGGTAAGGCAATGAACCTTTACCCAAATCAACTTGTGACTACACGACAACCTCGACGACGCTGCTGAGTGTTTGGCGGCGGTCAACGGAGTTGAAGATGGTCGAAGGTGGACCAACAGGCAGAGGGGAGTAGTCGTGGGAGAGGAGGCGAGGTTACAAGCGAGAGGAAGAGCGGGGTGGTAAGGTTGGTGGCGGGGCCTGCGACGGGAATGGCAGAGCTGACGACAAGTAAGGAGAGAGGAAATGATAGTGGTGGTGGCGAGCAAGGGAGAAGGGATTGCAAGCGGCTGCAAAGGAGGAAAGAAGGAAAGACAGAGGAGGGGCAGGTTGGCGGAGATGGGTTGTGAGGGCGGTGGAGGAGATGGCGAAGTTGGGGCGAGAGTGGTGCTGTCTTGATGATGCAAGAGAGAGGGAGTTAGGTAGGTTGGTTAAGGAAGAAGAAGAGGAAGAAGACGAGGAGGAAGATTGAGAAGGGGAGATGTTGTGGGGGAAAGGAGGGGGGGAGAGAGAGAGAGAAATAGTAGGGTTTGGGTTTTGATTGAAATAAAATAGGAATAAATCCTAATCACAATAATTAGTCATAACTTTTTTTTCAAAATTTTGGCATTGAATTTATTAATAATACAGAGCCTTTAAATTAGCTTTACAATATCCAACTTTCAGTCCACAATCATTGTAGTACTAAACTAAAAGCAAACTTAAATAATCAAAGTTCAATAAAATGAAAAACACAACTCTTATTTCGTCTCTACTCGCGCCAATCAATATGAGGTGTCTTTGTCTTCTCTAGTGCATGCGCTAAGGTTAGATGTTTGCATCACTCACCTCGGGTGAGAGAGCTCTACCCGTCAAGTTAGATGTAATAGTGCTTATGTGTTGTACTGGATCAATTCGCTACAGATCACCTCGATCTAACCATGAATCAAGAGTTGGTACTTTTGTTTTCCAGCGGATCAAATTTCTATGAGTTTCATAAGATTTGGTGGTGATAGTCTCATCCTTTAAATTTTTATCAAGTCTCTCTGCTGGAATGGGCTGTGTATTTGGTAGTAGACTAAGTGAGGAACTCTCAGAAAATAGTTTTGGAGAAAGCTTATCAATCAATGGACTACAATCAAAATCCTTGTAATTTATCAGATCATTAACATTGAAAGTATAATTGATGTCATAATCTCTAAGAATATCTATGATATAGGTATTGCAATTTAGCTTATTCAAAAATTTGAAGGGTTCAGCATTGCGGACATGCAACATTTTAACAGTTTCTAAAGAAAATCATAATGGATAAATCTGAACCATCTCATAATCACCTAAATTAAAAATTTTAAATATTTTTCTACTATTAGTTCGTAAAGTAAGCTTCACATTGCTCTGTTTATTTTCATCACTGATCTCTTTATATAGTTTATGCACGTGTTTGTGTGATACAAATACAAATACAAACTCGAATGTTTTATATTGAGATGGTGTTGGCAATAAGGGAGGAAATAATTTGTGGACAGAGTGTACATGATTAGTGGGAGATAAAGAGGGAGCAGAAGCAATGAGAGGTAGAATTGGCAGCAATGTCAAAGTGGATAACTGCTTGCCCTGTCCAGTCTTGAGTGGGTAGTAGCTTAATTTGCTTTACCTCATACTCAAATTGACACATGTTGGATCGATCATAAATGGTGACATTTTTGTCGAACAACTATGGTCTACCTAATATGACTTAACCCACATTCATGGTGATTATATTACACCAGATCTTGTCTTTATAATGATTGAAATTGACTGTGACAAGATATCATTGTTTGACCTCAAGTGCCGTGGAGCCAATCCATGACACCTTGAATGAGTGGGGGTGGGGTAAAACCTATAACCCCAAATTTTCGCAGAACCTGAATGATATTGCATTGATATATCTTCCACTGCCCACAACCACCTTACAATTCTTATCTCCAATTTTGGTGAATGTATGGAAAGTAACATTTTTTCCAATCGTCCTGTAAGCCTGGTTGTGAAGGGACATATCTAACAACAAAAAAGTTAGTCGATGGTATTTGATTAATATAATTGAGACCAACACCATCACTTGTGGGTTCTTCATCAATTTCAACATCTCCTGGGTCATAAATGTACTCTTTAGATTCTGACTCAGTAGCTTCGGTAAGTGTTCCATCGATTATAGTGATCCTGACGAGATTAGGACAACTGACAGCTAATTGTCCATAACTTTCGCATTTATAGTACTTGGTCGTGGAACTAAATTTGATTAACTTGGGGCCCTTATTTTTGCTGTTCCATTCAAGGCTTTTGTCCTTGATGTCATTTTTATGTGAAGGGGTTTGGATACTAAATCTATTGAGTTGGAGAGATAGGGACGGTTTAGACACTGAGATTTTATAATCATGACTCTTGAATGTATGGTTGGTCCTAACAGAATCTAGATCTTAGATTAATGCATATCCTTTCTCAAGTTCAGTAACTCCTCGAGCTAACAATTTTGTTTGTAGGTCTTCTCTAAGACCAACCCTAAATTGGGAAAGAATTTGAGTGTTACTTTCTGTGCCGAAGGTACTGCAACGAATGAGAAAGTCATCAAATTAGGCCACATAGTCCTTGGTGGACTTAATGCCTTGAGTGAATCGGTGTCAATCGTCAAGAGACGATCGAAGTAGGATTCTAGCACGTATTTATCCTTAAGTTTGTCCGTCATGACAGACCAAGTTTCTATAGGCTTCTAATGTCGAGACGCTCTCATCGATTCTACATTGGTCCAGTATTGGCTGGCTTGGCTAGTCAATTTCATGGCCGCAAAGGTGGAGACATCTAACTTGATGTTTTTCAAGTATTGGCCATCAAGATTAGGGTGTGTTAGGCTGTCATTGGGTGGCACTTGGAGTTCCTCAATTTTGGGTGGTTCTCGTGCAATCTCTATCTTGGCCAATCTCTCGTGGTCAACCTGCTGGTCTTTGTGCACCTCACTTACAATCTGAGTTAGGGCAGTAAGCTGAGCCATTATGTCGGCAAGCGTTATTGTAGGTTGGGACTTCATAGAAAAGAGAGAAACTTTACTAGACTCTCTTAGAAGATATGAGTTACCACTACGGGTGGGCATGCACTACACAAATCTAAATGAAGATGAAAAGATATAACTCTAAATTAGATTTTTTTTAAATGCAAGAAAACTGTAAAATTCCTAACAAGTGCCTAGATGATGCAAATCATATCCTAACTATGCTTTGTACCAAATTGATGTGAAATGGTGAAGTGTATGAATCAGAAATCAGTGACAGAACAAAACTTCGCTACGTTTCACCAACTGTATGATCTTAGGTAAGAAAACAATTAACACTAATATGCAACCAGATGAATTTTACAAAATGTTGCAATCGCAGTTGTACCGCTCTCAATTTTGAATAACTAAGCAACTACCAAGTTACGATGGCACATGCTTGTAAAATCAATATATATGATCAATGGACTCAGGGTGAAACAGATGCTCTCGCTTCAAAATTTTAAGTGGTAGAAGATAAGTCGATAAAGTAATACAGACAGATATCAACTCACATATAAAGACTGTGCTAAGAAAAATGACCTACTGAGAATCACAGAGATCTCAGTGACCTGAAATGGACAGTGATGCGAAGCTCTCGTCGTCACAATCACAATGACTCGAAATGTATTCCAGATGTGGAAGTTACGGCCCGAAATAACATCTGGTTCTTGACGGGTCTGATTTTGTCTGAACTCATTACTATTCACGCGGGTCGGATCTACCGTTGCACGAGTTTATAACTTAAATTTGTCTTCTTTTCTTTTATCTTAAGTGCGGGTCAGGTCGTCGCCGGTCTACTGAGAATCAAACTGAACCAAAACCAAACGGGTCAGGCAATGAAACCTGACCCGAATCTACTTGTGACTGCACGATAACCTCGGCGACGCTGTTGGGTGTTTGACGGTGGTCGACGGAGTTGAAGATGGTCGTGGTGGACTAGCGGGCAGAGGGGAGTAGTCGCGGGAGAGGAGAGGAGGTTGCAGGCGAGAGGAAGAGCGGGGTGGTGAGCTGGTGGCGGGCCTGCGACAATGGCTACAGAGCCGGTAACAGGCAGGGCGAGAGGAAACAACGACAATGGTGGTGGGCAGGAGAGAAGGGATTGCAGGCGGCTACAAGGGAGGAGAGAAGGAAAGGCAGAGGAAGGGCAGGGTGGCGGAGATGGGTTGCGAGGGCGATGGAGGAGATGGCGAAGCTGGGGCGGGAGTGGTGTTGTCGTTGATGATGTAAGAGAGAGAGTTGGGTTGGTGGGTTGGAGAAGAAGAGGAAGAAGATGGAGAGGAGGAAGATTGAGAGGGGGAGATGGCTGCGGGAAAGGAGGAGAGAGAAAGAGAAATAGGAGGGTTAGTGTTTTAAGAAAAATAAACTAGGAATAAAATTCTAATCACAATAATTAATCGTAACTTTTTTTTTCCAAAATTTCAGCATTGAATTTATTAATAATAGAGGAGCATTTAAACAGGCTTTACAATATCCAACTTCCAGTCTACAACCGATATGGTACTAAGCTAAAAGCAAACTAAAAATAAAACCAAAAAAATCTAAAATAAGCAAAATACAATAAAATGAAAAATAAAACTTTTATTCTGTCTCTACTCGATTCAAATCTTTGTGAGGTGTCTTCGTCTTCTCTGGTGCACATGCCAGGGTTAGATGTCGGCATCAATATCGCTTATGACCAGGCTTCAGGAATTTTTTTTTTTAATGTCCTACTGATGCGACCAAATTGGATTCCCATACATCATACATTTCAAGAAATAGCAGTTATGATGAAAATTAGATAATGACCTCTTTTTGCCTCTGGCCTGTTTTGCTCTTAGAGAATCAGAGCAGTGGATCCTAGCTCCAGCTGAGACCATTCAGATCGAACTTTTTACAATTTTGAATAGTGTCATCGTCATCATGGGCATTTAGATCCAGCTGCATTGTTACGGATGACATTCCAAACCCATTGCACTGCTTTCCATGCTCTTGTTTGATCCCAATTCTTTTGCTATTTGGTTCTTCAAAGTAAAGGTCTTCATCTCTTTCCCTACGCCTTTTCTCATTAATGGTGCCGTTTCCTTCTTTCTCTCTTTGAGCTGTAATGCTCATTGCTAAAATACTGGAATCTCTTTGGACTGGAAAAACTGTCCTTTCTGGTTCTTTCACTATGGACGAAGAAAATGTCTTGTGGTTATTCAAGTCTTCACACCATGCAGGTTGAGACTGGTCAAGCCTTGTTTCCTCCCCCATTTGTTGTGTGCATAGTGGTGAATTTCCTTGATACGTTCTCAAGCCCATACTGATGTTATGTATTTCTTGGTCCTTCTGGGATCCTTCGCAGGAGGTCAGGCAACTATCCATTGAACAGTCAGCAAATTGGGTTTGCCGCGTTCGCAATGTATGTAGGCTAGAAATTTCCTCCATACCAGGTAATGCACTGCTAAAACATTCATTTGAAACTTTGGAGACAAGTTCAGATAGTTGAACTTTTGCGGCTTCCAGTCCCGCAGAACCCAAGTTTTGCTTCCCTAACGTCTCTTGGGCTTTCTCTAGCACTGATTGTAAATATTTACCCTGAGCCTCTATCCTCAGCTGCAAGTGTCTTTGCACCTATTTACATACATAATGTTTTGTTTATTATTATCAGGGAATGTAACATTTTAGATCAATAAAGTAAAAATCAGATGTTAGCTAAACCCAAGGACCAACACACTCCAAGATTCCATAGACTAGGAAGCAGCTTATTATATTAGATGACATAAAGGATGACAATTTTTATTATGAAAAATTGCATTAATCTCTGAGGTACAGTTATTGACAAGGTTTTTATGCCAATTATTGATAGGACATTGAAACTTGATGCCATTACTAAAAAGAAAGGAAAAAAACAAGATAATCAAGAGGAGGAAGAAGACGGACAAATATGAATATATCATTCTCGAAGAAAATGGTAGTGATAGATCTATCAAGGACTGAACGGTGTTAGATTGGCTTGTTTTGTTGTTTTTGAGAGGAATATGACCTTGGTTTAAGATTGATCATTCATACAGAAAATTATGTTTATATTTACGTTTATGTGTGGCAATGGTAAAACTATGCGGTATTGATTAATGGCCGTATGGTGTTGGACTTTGATTTCTGTTATATATAAATATTTATGTTTATCTTCACCTATGATGCATAGACACAAACACGGGACACAGACACGATACGAACACGGACATGAGACACTGCAAAATCTAAAAAATTAGGATACATAGACACGACAAGTAATATTTTATTATTATTATTTAGAAATAGGTTCAGAATTTTACGGCGATTTTATTTAGAACCGCCATGAAAAGTCTGATTTTACAGACTTTTCACGACAGTTCTAAATCTGACTTTATAGACTTTTTACGGCGGTTTTAAAAATAACTGTCGTTGAAAGTTTGTAAAGTCAGACTTTTAATGACGGTTTTATTTAGAACCATCGTGAAAAGTCTAAACAGTCGTGAAAAAGTCTGACAGATTGTTCACGACGTTTCTAAATAGAGTTGTCTGACTTTACAGACTTTTAACGACGGTTATTTTTAGAAACGTTAAGTCAGACCCGTGAAAAGTCTGAAAAGTCAGACTTTTCACAGCGGTTCTTCACGGTGGTCCTAGATAGAACCATCGTTAAAAGTCTTGACTTTTTTTAAATTAAATTGTTTAACCTGTAGCAAAATAGATACAAAATAAAAAAAATAAACAGTAACAAAACTTTGACAAAATGTGTTTGAGCCATGTCCAGACTGAGTTTCACTCTGTCAGACGAGTCAAATCACTTGACTTGTGTCGGACACGAATTAACCATGTCCGACACTCATCGTGCGTGTATCGGGCACGTGTCAGTGTCTGACACATACCCGATACGGACACGGCAGCCCTGGGTGCATGTCCGTGCTTCATAGATCTTCACCTTAACCTAGTTTAGTTAAGCTCTTTGTTATATGGTAGGTGCATGTATGTGTTTGTTGGTAAATCAATGAAACCCAACTTTTACCACAAAAATAAGCACACGCACACACAAACACAAACACTTGTATTTTCTGTCTATAGACTTTTAGAGTTTTAGTATATCTTTGTGGTTAGCCGTTGAGATTTGTCCACAATATATGGTTGTAAAATTAATTAGTTAATTGCTTTTCATGGGTCAATTTATCTTACAACACCCGATAATAATACAATACATGAAATGGAAAATGGTACATTTTACCTGTTCTGATTTGACAATTTTGATTATAGAATATTTATACGTAAATTAAGAAGAAATTTGGGCTATCTGATACCTCATTTAATCCCATATGGCTTTCTAATGAAACGGGTAACATCGCATTTTTCCTGAGCAACTGAAAGAATTTTGGTTCCCTTAGTGTTCTTTGGGGAGTTAAGGTCTTTTATTCCCTTCTAGTTAATCCGAGCAATTGTAATACAGTGGCTTCAAGCCCTTACCTCAAGTTGTTCATGTAGCCGCCTCTGCACTTCAATCTGCATCTGAAGCGCCTCATTGATATGAATGGTCCTGAGATTCACAAGCATACTGTTAATTCCAATTTTATTCTTCAGAAATATTTTTAGTAAATTATTTTTGTTGATTCTTACTTGTTTTGCTGGATTTCAATGTTCATATTGCCAACAAGAGATCCGTTGCCTTCAGGTATCCTATTTGCTGCTGGAGTAAAACCTATAGCTGGAAGAAGAATCTTATTTTATACCATACCGATTATTTTCAGACAAAAATGAACATTGGGGGGCTTCTTCTTACCAGTCTTTGGTGTCCCAGTATTAGCTTGAGATTGGAGATTTTTACCAAGTCTGTACTTCTGGAAGCAAAAGGTCCAACTAAGTATTTCTTATCAAACTCGATAAAACTTCAGGGTTTAAGAGTTTTGTTGTTATACCTGAAGATGGCTTTTTAGGTGATACAGTGTTAGTCCTGGGATGCCCATGAGCCTCATAACAGTTTTTGGGGTTGCCTCTGCAAAAAGTATTTTGAAAATTTGAATTAATATATTGGTGAGTTATTTTATTAGGTTTCAATTCAGCCAATGCATGCATTTAAGTCTGTGACTTTCAATCAGATCAATTCCTTTATATACTTACTATCAGCTCCTCCGAGTTGATTCACTGCCTCTATGAAACACTCATGGAGCTCTGGTGTCCATTTTAATCTAGGCTTAGCATCAGTCGAGAGAACCAGTCCTGACTCTCCTTGTACATTTTCTCCTTGTAGAAACAAATGTCTCTCTGAAGGAAAAGCTGTCCGTGAAGAAACTAAGTTGTTGTTTCCTTGATGGTGATGATGATTATACATTTTCTGCACATGAAAAGACAACCATATTAGAGTCACCAGAAACTAACAAGCTAATCACAAGATTCACTCATATAACACATACTGATCTTACCTCTTATTTCTTTCTTGTCCTTTTCACTCTTTTGCAAGCTATATCCTCGAACAAACTGTGACTCTGAAGTAATTTGCTTCTATGCTTGTCAGCTGACAATTTCTGGGAAATCAGGACCTGAGCGTCTTATGTCCTAAAAGCTCATCTCTCTCCTCTTGTCTACGAAATGAACTAGATCAACTCAGCCTTCATTTCATGATGGCAAGATTGTCTCCAATGCTCTCCTTATAAGGAAATTTGGAGAGAAAATGGAATCTTTGTAACAATACACTCAACCTTTTCCAATCTGCTCTGGAAATCGAAAAGAGATCTTGTCCTTCTCGCTTTAGGTATCTGTGGACCCCTTCCTACAACTTTTGTTGTCAATTCTCACGCCAACACTTCCATCCTTATTCTGCATTAAAACCTTTTTTGCGGAACGGCTTTCACCTGTCATGTATGCGGAGGAATAGGTCTATCAAAATCCCTTCTTTTCATGAACTGGTCCTGAAGGAAAAGAAGGAACCTTGTGCCCTTGAAGAGAATTTTTGAACTAAAGGCTGTCATCTGATGTCTTCGTAGCTTGCAAAGTTCCAGATTCTGATACTGTTCATCAGAACTCAGCACTGGGGTCCATTGCACGTGGAAACCTTGTTTTATGTTCGAACTCGAATGGACTTGCTTGGTGATTGGTTTTTGATGCTTTCAGGATCTTGATCAGTGCCCTGAAAAATACAAGTTAATGCAATGAGTATAGATTCTGCGTTTGGGACCATGAGATAGGGAGTAGAGTAGAAGAGGCTTTTCGGGTTTTTAGCTGATGATAGGAAAGCTTTGAAGATTCTGTTGATTGGATGCATTCGAGAAGCAGAATTAGATACATCTTGTAAAAAAATTAGAAATATTGTTCTTTGAGTTGATGCTCCCCCTTGGAATGCCTGAAAGCAAGGAATGGAATATGGAATGAGCATGCAATTCTCTTTTGTCTTCTCTGTCAAGTTTGGTACCTATTCAACTAGGCTGCAGAAAGGAGAGGAGAGAATCACAGGCTATCATTGGTGTGAAGCCAGTAGTCCACTTGGATTTAAGACTGCCTAAACAAACTAGAAGAAAGAGTGTACTTGATTTCATACTTGAGTACTTCTTGAGGTGCTTGAAGTTAGGACCACTTGTCCTTTATCAGCTTAGCTTGTGAATCTGTTGGTATTCCATATGAACCCAGATGCGCGACTTTGTATTTTTGTGTACTTCACATATGCATACATGCATAGTTATGTGGGCTTGAGCACATCTGTTTACTTATATTTATTTCTTTGTATGCAGATTCTGAGATTGAGACCTGGTGCCAAGTACTCTAGAATGTGTGCTTCATACGCTTTGCTTGAAAGCTTATTACATATATAAATTATATGTTGCGCATGGTAGGCATCAATATTCTTCTTTATTCATATATTATATTCATGCACTCTTTCTGCACATCATTGTTTTAGTAGTTGACAGAAATTAGAATAGGCAGATTGTAGTACCTTACTGGATAGTGAATTATCCCTATCATAGTTGCCAAGGCAGAGCATGAAAGCATGATGCAAATGTGACACTGATATCGAATGCATAGTTTTCAAAAAGACATGGGAAACATCAATACATACACGTATATATATGTCTAACATGTATAATTCTTAATTTTGCGATATGTATGTGTGTGTGTAGAGAGAGAGAGAGATAGACTTGTGTCATTCCAGAAGGATTCGAGATCGAATCCTTCCCACTCAAATACTAACATCCGACATTTGAATATAAGATTCACTCCGTTGAAGTTGATCTATATTATTTCAAGTATCCATAAATCAAAAATTAAGTGTTTTGAATATTTTTTACCAATGCATCAAGTAGAAAAAAACAGACGGCCTAAATAGTGAGTTGGTTAGTTTAACGGTGTAGAACATTTGAAACCTAACAAAAATTGGTTTGTATTGGTTTTAAAATGTTTAGATCATGATCAAATGGTCGGATCGAGAATTTATATATTTACAGATATAGATCTAACCAACTCACTACTTTCGGCCATCCATTTTGTGCCTCTTAATGGATGGAAAAAAGTACTCAAAATACTTGATTTTTGATTTATAGATACTTGAAAGAATATAGATCAACTTCAATAGAATGAATCTTGCATTTGGATGTCGTAGGGCTGTATTTGAGTGGGAAGGATTCGGCCTCGAATCCTTCTGGAATGACACAAGTCTCTCTCTCTCTTCTATATATATATATATATATATATATATATATATATATATATATATATATATATATATATATATATATATAATCCTTCTGGAATGACACAATTTTGTGTTATTCCTGAAGGATTCGAGGCCGAATTCTTCCAACTCAAATACAACACTACGACATCCAAATGCAAGATTCATTCCATTGAAGTTGATCTATATTATTTCAAGTAACTAAAAATAAAAAACTCGTATTTTAAATACTTTTTCCCATTCATCAAGTAGGTGCAAAATGGACAGCCGAAAATAGCATATTGCTTAGATCAACGTCTTTAGACATACAAATTATCGATCTGACCATTTTCACATGATCTAAATACTTAAAAATTCTCACATACCAATTTTTATTAGATTTCAAGTATTCTACACTGTTAAACTAACCTACTCACTATTTCGGCTGTCCATTTTGGGTTTGTTTTATGGATGAGTAAAAAGTATTCAAAATATATAGTTTTTATTCTTTTAGCTAACTTCAACGGAGTGGATATTACATTCGGACGTCGTAGGGTTGTATTTGAGTGGAAATAATTCGACCTCAAATCCTTCCAGAATGATACAAGTCTATCTCTCTCTATATATATATGAGAAAAGTGTTCCTAGTAAATCTCCTTAGATTACAATCTAAGAAGGCGGTTTAAAACTCTGACATCCTGATTTTTTTCATGATCCGACTGCTCATTATTATTTTTATGTTTTAAGATATACACATATAAAAAATCACGTGATTTGGATTTTGTTTACTCTATTTTTTGGGTTCAATTACTATCGATCTTTTACAGTAAAGAGAAATAGAGCAATTAGATTAATAAGTAAACGTACTCCAAATCACTTAATTTTTTATATTTATACATCTTAGGACATGCAGATGATAATGTGCGATCGGATCATAGAAAAAATTAAGATGTTGAGATTTTAAGCTGCCTCTTTAGATTGTAATGTAAGGAGACCTATTAGGAACACTTTACCCTATATATATGTGCAATTCCGGAAGGATTCGAGGCCGAATTTTTCCCACTCAAATACAATCCTACGACATCCGCATGCAAGATCCACTCCGTTGAAGTTAATCACATTATTTAAATTAACTAAAATAAAAAATCATGTATTTTATATATTTTTTATCTATCCATCAAGTAAGCAAAAAATGGACGGTCGAAATAGTGACTTGGATAGTTTAACGATGTAGAATATCTGAATTTAATAAAAATTAGTGTGTGAGGAATTTTAAGTATTTAAATCATGATGAAATGGTTGGATTAAGAATTTGTATGTCTAAAGACATAAATCTAAGCAATATGCTATTTTCAGCCGTTCATTTTGTGTCTACTTGATGGATAAGCAAAAAAATATTTAAAATACATGATTTTTTATTTTTAGTTACTTGAAATAATGTAGATCAACTTTAACAAAATGAATCTTATATTCGGATGTCGTAGGGTTGTATATGAGTAGGAAGGATTCGCTCTCGAATCCTTTCGAAATGACACAAGTCTCTCTCTCTCTCTCTCTCTCTCTCTATATATATATATATATATATATATATATATATATATATATATATATATATATAGACTTTGTCACTTCCGGAAAGATTTGAGCATGAATCATTCCCACTCAAATTCAATGTCATGACATTCAAATACATGATCTATTCCGTTGAAGTTGCTCTACATTATTTAAAGTATATAAAAATCAATATTCAATGTTTATTAGTTTTCTTATCCATGCATCAAGTAGGCACAAAATACACGGCCAAAAATATCATTTTACTTAAATGTTAAATCTATGACTTTAGGCATACAAATTTTTGATGCGACCATTTGATCATAATCTAATATTTAAAAATCCTCACATACCAACTTTTGTTTGGTTTCAAATATTCTATATCGTTAAACTAACCAATTTACTATTTCAGTTGTTCATTTTGCGCCTACTTGATGAATAAAAAAATATTTAAAACAGTTAAATTTGTGTTTTTAAGCACTGTTAACATTGTAGATCAACTCTAACGGAGTGAAATTTGAATGACCTAATATTGAATTTAAATGTAAATGATTCATCTCCATATCCTTCTTAAAGGACCTACGTCTCTCTCTATATAAAGAGAGAGAAAAAGAGAGGAATATGTCAATCAACTGACACAGGAGGCAAGTCCGTCTTATGTCGTACTCAAAAATTATATCTCCTGAATTTTTTTCATGATCAGATCGCACATTATATCTTCATGTTTTAAGATATACATATATATAAAAAATCAAGTGATTTGGAGTTCGTTTACTCATTGATCTAATCGATCCATTTTATTCTACGGTTAAAAAGCCACTAATGTTTGAACCAAAAGAAAATGGAGTAAACATCATTCAGATCAGGTGATATTTTATATGTATATATTTTAGAACATGAAGATGATAATGTGCGGTTGGATCTTGAAAATTCAATTGAAAACTTGAGTTTTCAGTGCGATATAGGACAGAGTTACCTCCTGTGTCAGCTGATTTTCATTTTTCTCATATATATATATATATATATATATATATATATATATATATATATATATATATATATATATAGAGAGAGAGAGAGAGAGAGGGACACTTGTCATTCCAAAAGGATTCGAGGCCGAATATTTCCCACTCAAATACAACCCTAGGACATCCGAAGCAAGATCCACTCCGTTAAAGCTGATCTATATTATTTCAACTAATTAAAATTAAAAAATCATGTATTTTGAATACTTTTTGTCTATCCATCAAGTAGACGTAAAATGGATGGCCAAAATAGTGAGTTGGTTAGTTTAATGGTGTATAATATTTTAAACCGAATAAAAATTAGTGTGTGAGGGTTTTTAAGTATTTAGATCTTCATGAATTGGTCAGATTGAGAATTTGTATGTCTAAAAACATAAGTCTAAGCAATATGCTATTTCCGGCCGTTAATTTTGCGCCTACCTGATGGATGGAAAAAAAAAATTCAAAATACATGATTTTGATTTTTAGTTACTTGAAATATTGTAGATCAATTTCAACAAAATAGATCTTGCACTCGGATGTCGTAGGGTCGTAGTTGAGTAGGAAGGATTCGGCCTCGAATCCTTTCGGAATGACACAAGTCTCTCTCTCTCTCTCTCTCTCTCTCTCTCTCTCTCTACACACACACACACATGTAGAGAGAGAGAGAGAGAGAGAGAGAGAGAGAGAGAGAGAGAGAGAGAGAGAGAGAGAGTTTGGTGTACACATATGGGTAAAGGGTTTCCAAACCCCCATACACATGGTGGCTGGTAATGGTTGGTCTGTGAATGGTTGGTTCCTATTAACACCATGCAGGCCAATATGTTTAATATTCAGTCCTATAACGCACATGTATTTATGTATTCTACATCATGTGGTGTCGTATGTATGCACCTACATGCACATCCTTGTCATGCTTATGCCAATTCTATGCACAAGTTACCTATCGTCGTAGGGAGCTCAAAGGAAATGACCATGGACTAAAGCAGCTAAACCACTTGCCTTACATTGTTTTTTCTGTGGAAACATGGCCTGCATCAAGTAGAATGTGTTCCTTGTTACTAGGACACATCAACAAGAAATGAAATGATAATTGGATTGTGAGATGCTCGAGCCCTGTTCCGCCAGTTCAAGTGAGACCAACTAGTCCAAATGCCTATCATGATATTTTTAAATTTCAGGCCTTGATATGATTCTCTTGAATTATATATAAAAGAGTACGAGATTAGCACATGTATGTCCCTTGTCACAATATTACCGCAATTGGGACCCAGGGAATATGTCAACAGCAAGAGCTGCTTTTAATATATGCAACGATTATGTCCAAGTGTTGAGAGCTCCTATTATATGCTAATATTTCTAAATCACTCATCATCGCATATGTTCGATGCCTTCTTCCCCACCGAAAGAATTGACATAGTTGATAAATTCCTCCTCCTGAACAAAGCTGAAGAATCCTATCTTTTGTGGGAAAGAATACCAAAGCTTGAAATATCCTTTTTTCCTTTCACACTTTTATCTATCCCATCTTGACAGTTATCTAACTGGAGTTTCCACTTACCTATATGACATTTATTATTCTCTCTTATGCTAAATGGTATTCACTATTATTGAAATTCATCGCGGAGACATTGTTACTGAATTATCTATATTCTGAAACCACTGTTATAACAGGTAAATTTCTAGAATAAGCAATTATGTTTGTGTGCTATGTTAACAGCACTGAAGTTCCTGTTACTTTTGATTATATCACCTGGTTCTGGATGTATTCTCTGTATCGGGCATTGTATAGATATTACGTAGAAACTATTCTGTGAATTGTGTGTGTCATGTGCACAAGAATTATTACAATGAACATACTTAGTACAGTTATATCAGCATAAATAAATGACATCTATAGTGTGTGTGTGTGTGTGTATGTAGAAAGATTACCAGGTTCATATTACTCAAAGAAAGAAAAAAGGATTACCATAGTTCAATCCGTTGATTAGTTTCATATGTAAGTTGTCTCCTCAAGGGTATTCAATGGAGAACACAAGTGTTTTAGTTTATATTATTATGATTGTCAATGGTATTATTGTTTTGTTATGCACTGCAGGGATCTATTGCAGAAACTAAACACCTTGTACATTGGCTCCTTCGCGAAAACACTCTGTTACTGACCATACTTCATGAATTAATTGTCATATGGACTAAAGCTTTCTAGGGTTTATGCATATAGTTTTGTTTCATAAGAAGTTAATGTTTTTGCAATTTATTCTACTTCATTTCTCTGAGGGAAGAAATTAGTTTGCTCTCTGGAAATGGAATAAAGACGCGGAGCGTGTTAACTAGCTGTAACACGCATTTGCCTGTGCTTTATCGTTCTATTCTTATTCCTATTCTTCTTCTCTCATTCCTTTTCCTTTTATTTTGATATTGTTCTTGCTATGTTGTTATCGTAGTAAAGTGCTTGGATAAAAAGGGGGAATATCTACGGTTCATGCGGATGGAATTAAGATTTTGGAGTCTTAAGTGAAGTTAGGTGCCCACTATAGATGAAAAGGAAAAAAGAGAGTAGCATCTATTGTCATTGATGCTTTCTTTGGCATCTATTTGGTCAAAAATGTGAGGCTTATTCTTTGCCCCCTCAACAATAGATGTGCGAGTTGCCATGGCTCAAAGCTGATAGGCTAAACAACCAAGAGCAGTCAGTTATCATCCACCTCCAGGACTCTTTATCTATGTGCGGGCATTTAGATTGACTTGGACATTCTCTCTTTTACTTGATTTAGTTCGAGACAATTGGATGCGAAAAACATATGTTATATAAACAATTTGAAGTATGAGATCAGTTTTATTGCATGTGAATATCGGTGCAGTGTTTGTTTGTGATGGGAGATGCCACATGTTAAAGCAGCCGACAGAGAATACCGCGACCTTACATATCTGACAGACTTTTTTTTTGCCTCTGGTTTATCTCAAATTAGTTCAAAGCACCACAGTAGCACTGGATTGAGGAAGCTTCGCAACAGCAGCACCAGGGTTTACAAGGATATGCTGAGGAGAATTTATACTTTGGAGCATATAAGCTGCTTTGGGTGAGTTCAACTATCTAGAGCAGTCAGGGAAGAGAGAGAAGGGGAGAAACCCCACAACATATAGAAGCATTGTGAACATTTTTGTGACACCTACATGTGTCTCTCTCATTTTTGCCACTAGAATTTTTTTCATATTTTGATGATTTATATTTCTCATGTGCTTCTCCCCTTGGTTTGGAGGGCTTTGTGAATATAGTTTGAAATCTCTATCTGAAGGAAAGAGAGACTGCAATAAAAAGCTGCCATCACTTTTTACTGAGCCCTCCAACAGGATGTTGACATAAAATAGCTATCAATAATCTCCAACCATCCCAAATTAAGAAATCCCTCCTGTTGAGAGATCCTGCAGATGCAACACAGAAAACCTAACTGAGACTGAGGATCAGATGCTGCAGAAGAATGGGATTTTGGCAACAGAGGATTATGGGGTTAGGTCAACAAGTTGTTGCATGAAATCTAAAATAGAGTTGAATGGGAATTTGATGCTCAAATGATAAACTTGGATCCAATTTGATAATGGAAAGGATTTGTAACAAGAAGATATTTTCTTCCATGGAATTTCAAATTTGTAGTAGAATAGCTAGGGTTATTTTGTGGCTAAAGGGATCATGATATACGTGATATTAGAATGCAATATCTCATAAAAGGAGCGCATTAGTTGCTTGTGTCAAATCACTAAATGATCTTAAAATGCAGATTGCATCAATTTTCATCAATTAGCTGAGTCACTCATTTCCATGCCCTATTATAATTATACTACTTTTGTCTTAGTGTTGTTGCTCCATCAATTTAACATTAAACAGACATTAGCTTTGTTAACCAATTATATTTCCTAGATTTTATTTCCTAGATTTGATATATAATTTTAGTCATGATAGAATTTTGTTGTGGTGAAAGATGAACATTTATTATACTTTGTATGTTTTTGAACTTGTGTATTAGATAACAAGTTGTTTTGTACTAATTGCTGTCATTTAAAGTGGTAAATACTACTGTTCATTCCTGGCTCTTTTAGGAAACTTTGAGATATCCGTACTCAGGCGATCATATGGTCCATTTGGATTGAAAGAAACTCTCAAATTTTCCAACATGAGAGGTTGTGTGAGAAGAGGTCTCTCATCATGCGCTTTTCTTTGCTGAATTCTGAGGGTGTTTATTCTGGGGGAAACACCTTCTATGGCTTTGACTTATCTTCTCTTTTTTTCTTTTATTCATTTTTGCTTATTTTTTTCCTAGCTCTCACTTGCTTGGTGAGGGACATCTTTCTCTCTTGTAATTTGTAATTTTTCCTTTATTATACTAACTGAACTGGACTTCTTTTGGTCCCGTTTTCTTCTAAAAAAAAATAGAAGTATAAATTGAATAGAGTACTAGAGGCAATATGTTGGACGGTAGAACTTGATTCACACTTACTTTGATTGTTCGGCAACTTGCCAACTTGGCATAACAGTGTAAACTACCTTCATTCAGTATAAATAGGGGGAGAGTGCTAAATCTAATACGAGATTCGCGCTATTCTAATCATTCTATTTCTTCTCCTCATTTGTCTACCTCAAGGGATCTGGGATATTTGAGATAACTTAAAGATTTTCAGAGATATATAAAATATCCACGATTTATGGGGGTATATCAAAATAAGAAAGATTTATGGGAAGCATATCTAAAAAACCCTTTTTAATAAGGCACTTAGAGAGAAATAACATGCAAGATAACCCAAAAAAATTAATCAATTGCATTTGTAACTGCTCTTTCAAGGGTTAGAAACTTAAATGGAAAGATTAGAATTATCTGCATAATTGGTGTCCTAGTATGCTAGCAATAGAATGTATGGAAAAGCCCAGCTGCAATGTTGTGCTCTCTCTTTGGTTTTAGAAACATAATTTTGTTGAACTTTTTGACATGGAAATTTACAGATTTTTTACCTTGTTAATTGATGAATATCTATTTGTGTTATTTTTAATTATCTATTTGTAGTTCTTTGTACTTTGGGACAGTTCTTACTTCCAATTTATATTTGAATTTTTTTAGAAAGAGATATTTGTACATGTAAATAGGATTCTTGCCAGCAGATTAACCAGATTTAATTAAGTCATATTTTTCAATTATATTATGCTGTGTGCATGATCAATGGTTAATTAATGTCTATTATCTTTAATTTTTCTTCTCTTCTTATTATCTTCACAATTTGCTTGTGCACATTTAAATTAAAAGAATTATAAAGATTTTATTTTTTTTCGATAAACGCTTGCGGGTGCATATTTAGAAAAAAAAATGTTATGTGAATACTTCTTGCATGAGAAAATGAGAATATGTTCTCGATCAATTGAATTTTACAAAGCGAGTGAGGCATGGCTCAATGGTAAAATGGTGGGAATGGGTATATGGAGTCCTATGTTCAAATCCCGATTATGGTCTATGTATTAAAAAAAAAAAAATTACAAAATTGTATTGTTATCATGTAAATTTATATTAATAGATAAATTATTTTATTTTACATTTTATTTAGTAATGCTCGTTTTAAATTAGATTCCAATGTTTGGTTATGCCTTATTCAGAACTTCTCTTGCAAACAAACAAATAATGGAATTTGGGTTTCCCATTGTACTTTGTAATCAGATTAAACACTAAGATTGTCAATATGATTTCTCAGTTATACTTATAATGGCCAACTGAATTCTTGAGAACCTACCTCACTTGACATTTATCGAAGAAGATGATTGTTACGTTTATTATCGCTCCTTCAACATTTTACAATTATATATCTAAAATTTCTAGAATTTTAAAATTTTGTAGGTATAATTTGACTTTCAACTGCATCAAATATTGTTGCAACTCCAATTGGAAGAAATCAAACAGTATGTGAAAAGTTATTTGTACAATAAAGTTGAAAAAAAATAATATGAATAAATTTAAGGGTAAATTGTAGGCATCACCTTTGCAATATCAAGAGTGCTGCATTAAACCATTTAAATTATGAAAACTTGCTCATTGATTCCCTATGTGGCAATACCGTTAAATTTTTCATTAAAAAGAGTTAAAAGAAATATGTCTAGAATATAAGACCCTTTAAGTAGAATTTTTTTGAAAAAAAAAAATTCAAAATCACCACATCGTCCGCTTCCTTCACCAACACCACGCCACGCCCCCCACCCCCCTTAACCCACCACCAGCTCCTCCTCCTAAAAAAACCCACTATCTACCCACCTCCTTTTCCACCACTACCTCTCTTTAAAACACACAACCATCATCATCACCACCACCACACCTCCTCTACCTCCTTCCTTCATCTCCTTCTTTCCAAATCTACCACCGTCACCATCTTCTCTACCATCGCCCTTACCCAAAACCACTTCTTAATTTGAACCGTAAACTTAGCTCAAGCCCCCCTTCACCTCTTTTTTCTCCTCCTTTCCACTGTCATCGTCGTCACCATAGCCTCATCATCCTCTTCTCCTCCTCTTTTGCTACTTAGAGTTTTCTAAGAAAGAAGACAAATCGGGGGAATTTTAGAATAATTTTTTAAAATAAATTATCTAAAGTAATCAGGATGATTAGGTGAGTCCCGTGCTCTGCACGTGTCTGATTTGAATGGAAAAGGAAATTATGTTAAAGTCTAAAATATCAATGTGTAAATTTTTATATAATTCAAAGAGGTGTGGTGCAACAATTCTGATAGTGCAGGAATTTTTTTCGCAATTTATCCTAAATTTAACCTCTCAATCATGAAATTTTGAAGGAAGTAGACTATGTTCAAATCCTATTATATGTAGAAGTAGGGATCCTCAAATGATTTGAACCTAGAAATATTTTCTAAATTTGATTGTTTGCTCACTGTTGCTGTTGATGGTGGTGTGTACTGAAGATAGGAGTAGCATAAAGGTAATTTTGCTGTATTTCTATTTACTACCTAATGTTTGCATTTTGGGCGTTTGAGCTCAAGAGATGGGAGCAACTTGTGTAATTTCACCTTTAGGAAAATGGTACTACTTTATTATAACAATAGCAGTTATACTGAGATCTTGTTTGGTTGGTTTTGAGAAAATAGCATAGGAAAGAGACGTGGGCCTTACAAATAATAATCTTTAAATTCTAATTTTTTTTTTTAATCAATTTTCCTTTTCTCTTTTTTTTTTTTTCTCTCTCCCCCTCTTTCCTTTGAAAGTCTTAGTTTTAGTTAGGAATTGGATTTCCAAATAAAGCAAAACAAAATAGAAATTGCAATTTCAATTTTGCTAAGGGTTGTGTCGGGGGTGGATGGAATTGGAGAGAGAAATTAGGGGGCCATGTGATGTTGGCCCCGCCAATTCCAATTCCAATTCCAATTCCTCTCCCCAATTTCATTCAATCTGATAGGTCTAGATTTCTTTTAAGGATTCCTACCTAGAAAAAGAATTAATAGTTTGTACTTCTACTTCTCTACTTCTATCATATCAATTATCATTTCATCAATCAACTTCCCTCGTAATATATATGTTAACAGACATGTAAATCATTGTATCTGGATCTCCTGTGAGGCATGCCGTTCATTGTATATGGACCTCTCGTATATAGATGTGTGGTTCATTGTATCTGGACGTGTATACTTTTCTTATTCTTCTCTCCACATGCCTATATATAATGATGTAACCCTTGGTAAAATGATATACTGAAATTTCTTCTCCTCTAAATTATCATGGTATCAGAGTCATTCCTCTGATCGTCGTTATACGCTATCAACTAGCCTGTGCTGGGCCGTGCTTATGTAGCTGTGCCTAGCACCGACCATCTCTTCATCTTTCACTATGTCGATCTTGACGACATCTTACTTTAACGCCATCAGCCCTTGTCTCCACAATCGCCCTAGGCCCTCACTCTCCAGCGCGGAGGCTTCCTCCTCCGTAAAATCTCTCCAGCATGACATCTGCTACCGAGATTTGCCTTGCATACACCATCGCGAGTTCTGTCCCTCGTCCTCCGGCGCTACCTCTGTCACCTGTCCCTCG
This sequence comes from Agave tequilana, assembly GCA_038442645.1. Classification (NCBI taxonomy): domain Eukaryota; kingdom Viridiplantae; phylum Streptophyta; class Magnoliopsida; order Asparagales; family Asparagaceae; genus Agave; species Agave tequilana. The sequence goes on along the minus strand of JAVJIF010017967.1, from coordinate 47,728 downwards.
TCCTCCGGCGCTACTCTGCCACCTTGCTGCACAGTACACGTGGTCGAGTTCTCGTGAGCCCTTCTATATGTCTCATTTATTTTACAGCACAATTCACGTAGTTGAGTTCTCATGAGTCCTTCTACCTCTACCCTCGTTTATTATGCACGCATCATTGATGATCGCCTCTTCCCTGCATGGCCCATTTTGTCGCATCTCGTCTCGTTTGTCAACATCCTGTTCTCGTTTGTCGACTCCTTGTCCTATATGCATGTTCACCCATCCTTCATCGCCTCTGTCCTATGCAGCCACTACCATCTCGTCCCAATCTCGATCACCAGGCGCAGACCTCTAATGTGTTTCACACAGTCTTATCTAAACTCTCGGTGTTCGATCTGCTATGAGTTTGAGGGGGAGCGTTAACATACATGTGGTTCATTGTATATGGACCTCCTGTGAAGCATGTGGTTCATTGTTTCTAGACCTCCCGTATATAGATGTGTGATTCATTGTACCTTAACGTACATACTTTCTTTATTTCTTCTCTCCACATGCCTATATATATTGATGCAACCCTCGGTGAAATGATATACTGAAATTTCTTCTCCAAATTATCAACATTTATGCTACCTAGAAGAAAAAACCTACAAAGAAGTACGTATGATAACAAATAAAAGGGTAATCTTCTTAATATTGATAAGTGCGAAATCACACACAGGTGGGTTCTCTCTTCCAATTTCATCCCCAAATATTAATCTCAAGTGGTAGAGAGGAGGTTGGAATTGGGGAGAGATGAGAGAAATTGGAATTGGTGAATTACATGGAAACCAGGAACTCCATGCAATCCGGACTCGTATGGATCTTTGTAAATCACCGTAGCAGTGCTAGTAATTGAGCTATAGTCATAACGGATCTTCCTATTCAACTACTTCAACCATTTCCAAGCACTTCAAGTCATTCCTAGGGCATGCAAAAGTTCGATTATCTAAAGAAGGTAGCAGTGCAAGAGACAACAAGAGGTTTGCCTAGAAACAACCACCCTTGAAGTTCGATTATCACTGAGAGAGCGCTCTTGCGCCGAAGATAAACAGAGGTAACTGACATGTCGAAGAATGTCAAAATGCATCGGTAAGGGAGCGTACCGCCTTTTCTTGCTTGTTTTGCTTCTAGCGTTACAGGGACGCAGCAGCGTCTCTCTCCATCACGGTCTACTTGGGGACCAGTATGCCTGGACTAGAAAGACACAAGCAGCTGAAGCCAATTCCCACTCTCAAGCCACAAAGCAATCCTTTACACCAACAACAAAAGAATTGCAGTCATCAGTTGGTCGCAGTAACACGAGGAATGTGACCATACATCGCAAAGTAAATCACAAAGATTATACTGTTTCTGCTCCACGCTACTGTAAAGTTCAAACAAAGAACACAATTGACTACCATACGCCTCGGTACGTCAGAATCTGATTTCAAGTCTGCCATTAGTTGAACTCCGGATCAAAATAAAAATATGTTAAAGACTCCCCTATTCAATCATTGTGTAGTCACGCTCTTTGCAAGATTTCTTGGTTGGTCCACATCGAATCCTCGTAGAACTGTTAGGTGGTAGGCGAGCAACTGCAGCAACAGAAAGCAAAGAATTGAGTGGAACTCGACAAACTAGAGTGTCTAAGAAGGGGAAACATGGTAAATTTGCCATAGAAAATATATCAAGCTTAATGTACATCAAGGGAAAGAAATGAACTACATCAATAAGCAATTCAGATTGGTCCAGAGTCCGAATACAACCTAAAAGATTACATGGGAACAAGGTCCCCTGGTACCATTGTAGATAGCAGAAGAATTGCATAAAGACCTGGTGGCGCTGCAGAATGTTGTGCATCAGCGAACCTCAAAAAATTTGAGTTGAACTTCAAATCAGGAACCACGGGAAAAATTTCTATTCATCTGGCCACAAATGTACTTCCATTTTTTATTAGTTTCATATTTTTACAAGATTTTTAAATATAACACTGAATCCTGTATTAATGGAGTACAGAGAAAATCTTATTGATCAATGAATTTGAACAAGCTTCACATTAGATAAGGGACTAGCTTCACACAACATTGATCTGGACCCAAATGAAAGAAATTATTGATTAGGCACACAGGCACAAACATACATGTGCATCACGGGTGTTCATGCCCATGTGCCCGTGCCTGTTTGTGTGCACGCGGGCGTGCTTGTGGGTGAATGCCTGCCTGTGTGTATGGGTGTGCATGCCATGTGTCTGTGTGTGGGCATGTGCATCTGCATGTTTGTGTGCCGACAGTTACCCAGCATATCGCCTGGTATGTCACCTAGCATGGTACTATGCACATGAATTCTAATAGCGCTGCTAGTGTTCACACTTATATATAATTATCTCAGGAAAGATTTATTTCCATTTTAGCACTTAAATTTCCATTCTCGATCATATGTTTTGAGTAAAGAAAGATATAGAAAAGGAATGAAAGCTTGTTTAAAAGAATATTACTAAGAGAGAATCGCTATGAGTAAACCGAAGTTTACAGATATTGACGCAAGTCTAGAATCGGTAATTGAATTTCAAGACACATAAAGAACTTGTAAGTTACAAAAAGCAAAAAGGAAATCGCAGAGTGCAATATAAACTTGAAAAATACCTGCAATGGAATTATATTGACAACAGGTTGAAGGCAATCAACAGTTTGAGGGACTTCAATAGCTCTGCAAGATCCGCTGGGACTAACAGAAGATGAATCTCCCTTCGAGCACATCACAATCAAACGACCTTTACGGGCATGAAGTTGCTGAATTACTGACTGTTGTTTACTGTATGGAATGGTTATATGAAAACATTAGTCATCAAGAAAAAGTACCTGATTACCATATGGCAAAAGCCCAACCTTAATCAACTTCGGACAATACTGACCTAAAGCAATCATCTCGTGTGGCAAGTACAATGATAGGAAGAGTTTCATCCACTAATGCCAATGGGCCATGTTTCATTTCACCGGCAAGCATCCCTTCGCTGTGCATGAGCGCTACCTCTTTAACCTTCAAAGCACCCTCAAGAGCAGTGGCATAGTTGTAACCTCTGCCAAATATAAGGAGAGATTGTGTGCCTGTCAACGATTCTGCAAGAGCTTTCATCTCACAATCAAGTTTCAGTACTTCTCTGACTTTATCTGCCACACAATACAAAAAGGTCAGTCTGTCCATCTGAATCTTTCTATTTTGCAAATTTGGTAGTGATCAAACATTTATAACTCATCCAATGAAATATGAATTTCAATAGACATACTGGGTAGTTCAGAAAGAGCATTTATGATTTCTTCTCTTCTCACTTGCGTGGATATTCTGTCATCTCCAATAGCCAATGCCATCATAGCCATTGCTACTATCTGACTAGTGTATGCCTGAAAATCAGGATGAAAACAATTATTAGATAAGCAGGAATAGTCACAGCAGGCAAAAAATGGAAAACATGTTTACCTTGGTACTAGCAACACCTATCTCACACCCAGCATTTATGTGAACCCCACAGTGAGTTTTTCTTGCCAATGTACTACCAACAGTGTTGGTTATGCCAACACACATTGCCCCATTTTCTAAGGCATAGTCAAGCGCAAGTAGAGTATCTGCAGTTTCCCCAGATTGACTAACAAAAACTGCTGTATCTTCTCTGTATATTGGACCTTGTCTGTCCAGCAAGTCACTTGCGAGTTCCATAGTGACAGGGATACCTTCAAATAAAAATCAGTATTCAAATGTTTATAGTATTGGAAGATAAAAAAGCAGAAATGTTTATACTGTACTTACCAGATAGCTCTTCAAAAAATGGTCTTACTGCTAAAGCTGCATTGTAGCTTGTACCACAACCAATGAATACAATCCTTCTGCTGTGTCTTATTGTTTTCATGTGCTCCTTTAGCCCACCCAAAACCACACCATTGTCTTTAAGTCTTCCCCTCATTGTTGTAGTTAAAGAATGTGGCTGTTCATGAATTTCTTTTTGCATGAAATGATCATAATTTCCCTTCTTTATTTGTTCAACTTCCATCTCAAGAACAGATAATGCACGCTGCACTGATGCTGGCTTTTCTTTCCCATGGTCAAACTTCAGGATTGATACACATCCATCCTGGTACAATCAGAAAAAGGAAATAATCTTGATTTTCTGAATAATATATGAAGTATCTACGTCATAAAAGAAATAGAAAATGACCAAAATCATGATTTTCCACTATAAAGGAAAAAGAAAGAACAGATGCAACTATTAACAAAATTATGCAGAAGAATCAAACTACAATAGCTCTACAATTGGCTCCACAATATTCCATTAACGACAACATGAAACTATTTAACTTTAGAATACTTTTAATCTACTTAAGTTCTTTTTATCTATAGGGTAGATTTTGAAACTGTTTCAGGGTCAGCTGTTCCATCAGTACTAACAACTGAGTAACAAAATGAAGAGAACAGGGATTAGTCAAATCACTGAGACTTCTTTGAAAAATGCACCTGGCTTTCTTTCTATTTTCGATCAACAAAACACTTTTGGCGTATGTCTAACCCCCACTCCTGCCAATTGCTTCGACACTGCTTATCATCAAAATTACAATGGGCCAAGGTTTATGCCTATAAGCCAAAGATGAGAACCTGTTGTTCACAAAGTCTTCGCCTTCCATTGCAATCAAATTTCAACTCTAGTGGAGATCTTTCCAACTCTGATAAGGTTTCTACATGAACATGGGATATGGATGCGACAAGGACATGGCAACACACAATTCCCTGGAACATAGGACAGATGGACACGGCAGCATGACAATTGATTATGCATACTAGTGGTAGTATAACAAAATATATTATAATTAGCTAGAAGCAGAAAACATAAACATACATGCATAGACTCATAGACACATGCAATCCATGCACACACATTTCTAAGAATGTAGAACAAAAATTGTCTACATAGATGCTAAAGTATAACCTATCGTACAATTTTTGTAACTTTGTATAATCAATTATGTATATCATGGCCCCAAAAATTGAGGCAGTTATAAAGGATACTCTAGTTGTTAATATAACAGAGAAGATAGCCCTTAACAGAGATGAATGGAGAAAAGGGATTGTAGGCCCACGTGGAAAGAAAAGCTTGATCTATTGATACATCATAGTAACATATGGTTAAATCTAATATTTGTTACAAGGTGTGTTGTATGTTAAATTAATTGCAAAGGTTATTTTTGTGAGAACTATTTTTTACCTAGTCATTTACACTAAGACACCCACTTGAGGAGGGATGCAGTTGAGCCCCCATAAAGTCAACAACACCAACATCCCCAAGAAAAAAGAAAAACCCAGTGAAGAAGGCTTTTCTTATCAGGTGGACACGCCATGTTTTATTTGTAAATGAACTTTATTCAAAACTTATGTCTAAGCGAGAACATTGCCTCCTCCTCCAGGGGAGTCTCGCTGTCTTTAGGGGGAAAAAAGAAAAATACTCTGTTAGTTGGTTTGAACAGTATCAAGTCCGTTTAGTGGCTCAGTATACTCAAGACATGACAAAAATTTTATATTGCTCCAATTGCCAAGATGATGACTATTTGAGCAGTTACTTTTTTCTGCTGTTTTCCAATGGTCACTTTATTAGATGGACATGAAGATTGATTCATGTTGTTATTGCTAAGGTTTACGTGATGACACCAAACTTGTTTCTAACATCAGGTTCAGGACTCAGTAGTCAGTACTATCAGGATCACCACTGAAAATAACTCCAATGAAGTCTTTGAACGACCCACCACTTCTCACATGATGAAGTTTCAAATTTCATACTCCAAACCATGCATTCCAACAAGGTTCTTAGCTAACATACCGCTAAAAGTTTCAATAGATCATAATCTGCGGATGAAAAATTGATGTCCTGTACATGATCACAGCAGAAAACCTTATCCATACTCTAAGGTAAAGCATCTAATTAGAGGCTTCAAAAATGAGATAAAATGGATTTGAAGTTACAGGACATATAAAATTTATTACACCACAATGGTCCTAACAAAGAACAGTGAAGACTAGAAAAATGCATTTTCTTTTGCCTAATACTACATCCTCTCAACCATGCAACATGTGCACAGAGGTTCAGAATCCAATGTACTCACTAGCAAATAACTTTTGTGATACAAAACTAGCTCAAATTTATTAAATCATACAACAAGCAAAAATAATTTAACAATCATCCTTAATTAAAGAAGAAGAAGAAGAAGAATCCTCCTTAATTAAAGAAGAAGAAGAAGAAGAAGAAGAAAAATTCTCTCAACCATAGAACATGCTCAGAATGTGCACATAAACCTACTTGGTTAAGACTATAAAGAAATTATAAATACTTTGTTTTGCACTATTCACTATATTGTAGTAAATTCAAGAAACACATACTAGCCCATTAACTGTATGTAGGAACATGCACAGCTTGTGCACATAAACCTACTTGGTTCACTATAAGGAAATTATGAAATTATTACTTTTTCGTTTACATTATTCGCTACATTCTAGTAAATTCAAGAAACACATACTAGACCATTAAAGATATGTAGGAATAACATGATAAAGCAGGTGAAGCACAGAGCGATTTTTCAATTAAAATAGATAAATCAAGCACCTCGAGGATATTTTGGAAAACCTCCCAACGATTTCAGAGACAAAAAATGAAATACCAGTAACTTCCATTGGACACTCAATATAAATCAACCAACTAAACTTGACTTTTACATTCAAAGAGAAATTAAAAGCTAAAGAATTCATGAATAATGAGGACATAAGAAGATAACATATTATATTTCTTCCAAGGAAGACGCAAGAGCAAAGACAATGAATAAAGCATATGAAACTGTTAACTATTAATGAGATTGACATTCCAATATAGTAGTAATACATACAAGTTAAGTATTACCTTAACATGCACCACTTCATTATCCTCAATAGCCAAATAGTTTTTTGTATGCTCCACAATAGCACATAAATCACTGGAAAAAAACAGTTCTTTTGGCTGACCGTTCTTTGTGAGAGATTTAACATCATGAAATAATGTTCCACGACTTTTATCATCAGTTAGTTCCTGAAAACAGAAATTTCTCAGCTGATTACTATTCAGTATACTGGCATACAAATTTACATTACAAGACATGGTAAAACATGCAGCAAGTTTTTCAAAATCCTGAATTGTGTTAGTGTTGTGGGACGAAGGGGAATTTAGAGTTTGTGGTGAGAATTTAGTGGAATTGGGGAAGAACAGTGAAACAAGGGATTGAGTATGATCACGGATCGCAACCCGGATGATCTCTACTTCACTGTCTAGTTTGATTAATTTATGAGATTAAATCAAACAACACAAAATTTCTATTAGAAAAATAATTTTTAAGCAAATAATCATTAATTCTTAAAGTCCACTACGTGGCTATATATAGCCTACAAAATGTGCACCACATGTGCGCTTATTGATAGGATCAAATTTCCTCAAATTTAATTTAAATTAACTCCTAAATCTTAACAAAATTTATTCAAATCTAAATTAAATAAAAATCTAAATCATGTCAAACAAATCAAATCTTCTTCAAATATAAATTCTAAATCTAAATAAATACTAATAAATCTGAGTCATCTGATTCCCATCATTCTCTCCGGCTTGAAAATTTTCATCTTTGATGAATACAATAATAAGTAATAAGGTAAGATGGAGACGGCAAAAAATTTCTTCGAAGACATGAAGATAAAAGGGAAGGGCGGAGAAGATCAGAGGAGTGAGGACGAGGCAGTCTTCATCGACATGGCGGCGTGGAGATCTCAGCGCCGACGACGAGGACTTGGTGGAGACTGAACAACAAGGGATGGAGGCAGCGATGGTGATGTGATAACAATGATGAGGTGGAGGCAATTGAAGCATTGTGGCGGTGGTGATGGCGTAGATCTAGAGCTTACAGATGGGAGTCTGGAAAGAAATGATGAACAATTTTTTTGAAATTTTAACTCTGGTATCAAAATTAATGTGAAAAGAAGGAGAATTTAGAGTTTGTGGTGAAAATTTAGTGGAATTAAGGAAGAACAGTGAAACAGGATTGGGTATGATCACGGATCGCAAATCGAATCTCTACTTCACCGCCTAATTCGATTAATCTATGAGATTAAATCAAACACAAAATTCCATTAGAGAAACAAATTTTAAGCAAATAATCATTAATTCTCATAGTCTACTACATGGCTATATATAACCTACAAAATGTACACTACACGTGCAATTATTGATAGGATCAAATTTTCTCAAATTTAATCTAAATTAACTCCTAATCTTAACAAAATTTATCTAAATCTAAATTAAATAAAAATCTAAATCATGCCAAATCAAATCAAATCAAATCTTCTTCGAATCTAAATTCTAAATCTAAATATATACTAATAAGTCTGAGCCATCCGATTCCCATCAGTCAGTCTAGTAAAATAAATAGTCTTCACCAGAAACTTTGGGTACACCTACACTAGATGATAAATCCTTTAAAAAGTATCAAGGCAAGCAGAAGAACATGTACATTTGAAGGAAAAGTAAACCCAATATTGGAAAAATCTTAAAATACTGATATGAAGGTAAAGCACGCCACAAATCTGATGAGCAGATAGTTGAATTGTCCTGGGCGTTAAAGGTTTTAGAGATAAATCTAGTTAAAATTACCCCGTATTGGAACTAAACTTTAGTAAAGTCTAGGGGAAATGTTTCAGGTATAGCGCGAGACATGGAATTCATTCAAAACACTGGAAACTTTCATATTACTCAGAATTAATAGCTCTTCAAATAACTAGCAAGCTGAGCACATAAATATATTGCAAAAAAGACTAACTAAACAACCAATTTACCAAATTGGATAATCAATTACACCATCTACGTGAATATACACTTCAAGTGATAATTCATTGCTTAATGCATGTGAAAATTGCACATGCCTATATACTGCCGACCACCACTATTGGCTTGCCATATAACCACTGTATCTAGTAGGCATATTTGGTAGAATCAAAATCATATCATGAACAAAATAGGAAAAGGTGTTTAAAGCTGCATAGAAGTTTGTTGTACGTCATACCAATTATAAAAAGTAAATAAATAATATAAACTGTTGTGAGGGAGATAGATGTTGTGCATCCCTCTGTTTTATACATTGACACATTATTGATATTCATAACAAACCATTTCTAAAGACAATCTAGTTAAACTTTTGTACCATCACCAAGATATCTTACTTCAACCAACACATCATGTGTACCGAACTCTATAAGAGACAGCTGTCAAACTATAATTTTCCCAACTACTCTCTCCTCCAACTTTCCTTAGCTTCAAACATTTCCATATATTTTTTAATGATTTGAAAGTAGCAAAACAGAAAAGTTACCCACATTTATATTTACATGGCAACAGACCGTGGAGCTTAATCCAGTGAGTTTATCCAGGTCTAATGAATGGGTTGAAGGCTGCAAGAAATCCCTTGATGATGTTATTCAAATGAAGAAACTCGGAAGTTTCTCAAGACTATTTTGGTCCCTCCTTATTAGTACTCTCATTGTGGTTGCAACTAAACAAGCATAGAAGCTATGTTTGAATGTCTAAGTAACGGATCATTTCTAAAGTTCTGAAGTTCGAGATTGTATTAATCTGTACTCATGAAAAATAACTCTGTTAATGGTTTGAATTTCGGGTTGCTATCTTAGGCCTTCAAAACTATGCCCAGATTCTTTTTGCCCAAGGTTGAGATCAAAATTTAACATAAAAAATCCACTTCCAAAGACAACTCTAAGTTTGATTTTATATTAATTCACATAATAGTACATCATTTGAGGATTAATTTACTTTCAGCACATAAATCCACTTGTGCGATAGAAATAATTTAATTCTGATTCTTCCTCTACTTCTAAATTCTGAAGACATTTCTTCACATAATAGCATTGCTTCTGATTAAAGATCTACTTTGGAAGATACTAGAATATAAATGGATGATATTTACATAAGCAAACATTAAAAGAGGATCCTCTATCGCAGTTTGGTCAATGGAGAAATCATTTTCCAAAATAAGCTCCATACAGCGATCATAAGAAGGCATAGCAAGAAACAAAAAAGAAAGCACCCCTAACCACAAATAAAAAAACACTTTCAAAGCTTAGCACAAATTGCCTGATAAATCAAATAGCCTAGAGGCCTCTCCTTCCATAACATAACATGATAATAGTATAGATTAAAAACCTTTCAATGATACCATAGTGGAGCAACTTGGCAAGTAAGTGCCTTCTGGTATTAAATAAATACATGGATAATCAATAAATAATATATAGATAATCAATTGATACTCACTTTCCAAATTACTCCAGAATGGTACCACTGAACAAAGGCCTCATGGTTTCTGACTCACTGTAATATTATTTTGTTGTGATATTGATTTGTCAGGCAATTTTTCGTAACCTTTGAAAAAAAAAAAAAAAATCTATAATTGAGGTACTTTCCCTTTGGTTTTTGTATTACCTTCTTGTGGCTGCTACATGAATCTTGACCTGGAAAATTGTTCTTCATATAACCAAAATCTGATAAAGAAACTCTTTGAATGACTGCTTTTGTAAATCTCTTCTGCTAGTTTGTTAGTATCTTTTCAAGTAGATCTTCAGTCAGATGCAGTTCTATTATGTGAAGAAACGTCTTCAGAATTTATTATTTCTAGTAAAAAGTGAATTTATCTATTGAAAGTGAATTAATTCTCAAATGATATACTATTGTGTAAGCTGATGTCTTCTTTAGGTTTTGGAAGTACATTGAATATGAGAAGTAGAATGTTTATCTTGGAAGTGAACTTATTATGTAAACTTGATCTTAACCTTGGTCAATTCGTAACTTAAAAGAATAAACATTTTTGAAGACTTAAGATAACAATTCAAAAACTTTAAACTATTCATAAAGTAATGACATGAACAAGGATTAATACATCTCAAACTGCAGAACTTTGCAAATAATCTGCTACTTGGACATAGTTGGAACCACAATAAGAGTATCGATAAGGACTGAGATAGCCTTGGGATACTTTATACTTTCTACATTTGAATAGGCATCATCAAGGCATTTATTATTACGCCCGGAACATCATTCCTTACATCTAGATAAAACCACTGACTCCAACAAGTTCCCATTTAAAAATCAATGCGAGCAGGTTTTCTATTTTGCTGCTTCATAACCTTAATAAAAGGAGGGGCAGATTTTTGAGAGACGTGAAAGAAGTCAAAGGAGAGATGTTAGGGGAATTCTAGTTGGACAACTACTTCTTACAGAGGTTGATAAAAATGTGCTTTCATAATTGAAGTAAGATATCTTGTTGCAGTACCATGTACCCATCTATAGAAGTAATATCTTTAAAGTAATATCTTTCAAAAAAGTAATGACAGTCTTCAAAAAATGATTTATTCTAAAGAATTAATAAATAGGCGAACATAATAAATAGGATAACCTATCTATCCTTCCAATAAGAAAGGATTCTATGTGACCATTATTTGATTCACGATTAAAAGATAGCAAAAGTTCATTTCATTTTAAAACATGTATTTGCAATCACAAGATCATGACATTGAATCATATCTCACATATCATTCTTTAGTCCATATCCATGACCTCATGTACTCTCATATTCACTATTGTCTTCATGGACATACCCATTCAGCTCTTCTCCTCTAACTAATTTTTCTCCTCTCACTAATCCACCTATAAGCAACCAAAATATCCTTTTAATATTCAAAGGCACTCCTACTTGAGTGCATAAGCTATAATAAATGTTCTTTAGAATTCATTTCACAGTGATCCACAATTTACATGGGTTGTCGCTTACCAAACGCAACAATCATCATTTATCCTAGCTTGCGACAAGCATGAAACCTAGTTCTAAATGTCAAACGATATATCATTTTTTAACTCATACCGACACGATTTAATGAGAAAATCTGCCATATCAATTGAAGCCAGTTCGGCCATATTGGCTGATATATCGCTCGATATGTATCAGCCCGATATCAGCCATTATTGCATTTTTTTTGGATTCTTGTTCTTAAAAAGTCGGGTTAGGGCTCAACTTTTGTGCTATATTATGTAATTATTAGGAACTTGAGACTTGAGAATGTTTATTAAATATTTAACAGTTTATGATATTGTTTAATTTTATTGTTTATGCATGTTATATCACTTTATCTATGTTGTTAACGATAGGTTGAGGATTGGAATGGAGAGTGATTTTTATATTTTGTTTTGTTTATATATGTAGTTATGTGTTTTTTTTAAACTCCTATGGATATCTTTTGCGTTTTGCAAGCCTCTTACTCAAAGACTTACATTTAAAGAGTAAGGCTTTCGTCTTTTATTCTTTATTTCATTCATCCAGTTTCAAGATGTAGTAAGCTTTTCATGATTCATACAATATAAAATTATAAATTATGGGTTGTCAAAATTATACTAAGAATTGATTTTGCAAATTTCTAATTTTATTTTATTACATTGTGAGTATATCGCTTGTATGTTTTGCACGCATGTTGTCACATATTTGTACAATAGATGATATATAGAACTTTATAATTATCTTTAAGTTATCGATATTTATATATATAAAATGTTCGATATAGACATCCGATATTATCCTATATCCCTGATATATCGATCGATATCCGCTATCAGATATGAAAAATCCTCAACCGATATGAATCCGATATCCGATATTTAGAACCCTGGCATGAAAGGACAAGGCATTAAGTGCAATAAGTAATCACTTGGAAAATTTTAAAAAATGATTTAGGGAACACGAAGAGGTTGGCTAAGCACCACTGCGGTCATGTCATATCCAATGTCAACAAGGCAGCCTTAAGTCTATTTAAGTGGATGTGCTGATACAACTTTCAAGACTTGCACAATAGTACCTCATGGATCATGGCATCAGTCTTTTGTTCAGGGCAAACCACATGAGAGCAACACAAACTAAAAAAAAATGTCAAAATAATTTCTTGAACACAACAAAAGAAAAAAATTGATATGAGCTATAAGGTATAGCTGGCAAGAGGAGCAAAAGAAGAAATGAACAATAGAAACTCATGTGTTAGTAGGCAGAAAGCACAAATTGAAAGACCCGATAAAGAAAGACATGCTTGACATTGTTGAAAATCACAAAGAAGACCTTTCAATCACTCTCTTTTTTTTTTTTTTTCTTGGCAATGCTTTTGCATTAATGAGTGAGGCAGACACATAAAAATATAAATTTAATGTTCCTCAAGAGATCATGCAGCATAGAAAATCACCATAGAAGAATATTGTGCATAACTCTTATGTGATAGCACCAAAAATAGTGAGCGGAGCTCATACGTAATCTAAATGTAGAAAACAGTATACATGTCTGTCATCACATATTGGAAGAACAGAAGAACATCTTTTATGACTCATTACTTATATCTATTGGATATCTATTGTGCAGCAAGAAAGCTTCGTATTAGCCAAATGAAGACAATAAATATTGCCAATACTTACTTTGACACCAAGAATCAGTGTGCTACCACGTTTGCATGCAACTAGCTCATTCGGATAGTGTGGACTTTTAAAGATAAGTGCATATGCTCCTTCAAGCTGCCTCATGACTTCTGTAACAACTTGAGTGAAAGTGACAGTCTGACCACCTGTGACAAAAACGAAAAATAAGCTTTGAGTTAGTTCTATAAAAGTAAAATTTCAATAACAGTGGGTGTCAAAACCAGTAACAGCAACAGCATATATGTACCACATGATTAGACAACTTAAACATGTATGCATAAAAAATTTCAGGTAGTTTCCTACAGTTTAATAGATCTAATAATAGGTGTTATGCCAGATATGTAACATATGTTAAGTTGATGTGAATGTGAGACATGTTAGTGAGTCTTCAAGTGCTTCTGCTCTTTTTGACATAACATTCAGATATGTAGGTTGGCCACTCGAGACAGGCAGTTATCAAAGATCAAATTGAACTATGCAAGGGAAAGGTTGGCCATAATAGTTCCATGAAGACAGTGAAATGTTTTCATTATATATTTGCACGCAGAGATTTCACCATGTTAGATACTTCTCCGCGAAAGACTAAGGGTCCATCATTCAAGATCAATTGGACAAAGTTTAAAATATTGGTGATGAATATCACCAAACATAGACTATCAATAGATACCTATAGCAATACTCAGAAGTATAGCTTGCACACTTAAGCACACTTTCAGAAGACGCCACACAATGAATATGATACACATCAAGCAATAGAGTAATAAAATAGTAGGTTAATTTTTCAGGAAAATACAACGGTAGGATCCTTTATTGTCATGATCTTTTTTGCATTTCGCATTGAATTTTTTTTCTCTTCCACCAATTAACATTACAGCCACATCACCCTCCAACTGTGTACTCCTCATTTAGTGTGAGAGCATGCAATTAAGCTTCTTCAAGTCAGACCACTAATGGACCACATGGATATTCAATATTTGAGGAAAGGCATAGGGCAGAAATACATTTTAAAAAGGCCCATGAATATTAAACTACTGTAGATTTCCTACAGATCAGCCAATAGAAAAATAATTACATTCCAAAGCATCTGATCACAATTTCATATGAAAGTTCTTGGTGGATCGAGTTTCTTCTTTGAATTTTGCAAACCAAATTCTCAATGGAGCGCGTGCAAAGTTAGTGACTACATCGAGGCCTACTTTAGTACCAGTTAACTAGAAGGGTTAAGTTGCATAATGCATCATGGAAAGGGTCAAGGGAATCCTTAGCCACTCTAGATATTTGGAAAAAGGATAATTATCAACTCTCGGCTAATTATACAGTCTGATTATGTCCTAATTAACTCCTCTGAAACCCTAACCCACCAAGATGGATTATTCTCATCAGCCGTCCTCTAATTCTTTTACTTACTACTAAGAGGTTAACCCCTTGGACCCTGTTTGGAAAGTGGAACTAGAAGGGTTAAGGCGTACATCTTTCATAACTCTCTTGAACACCAAAAGAGTAGGAGAGCTAACATCAGTGGTAGTGTAGGGATTTTTTAAAAATATTGTATTTCATTGTTACACGTTTACCCGTTACATTGGAGGATTTACTAACTCCACAAATATAGACTTATCTTATTCCCCCCTTAACTCTTGATTTTGAGAATGTTCTTCACTGTCTTCACTTGAAAAACTGGAGGAGTCTGTTATTGTATCTTACTCATATAAATCTAGATGGGGCATTGATATGTTGAAAATGCTGCGTATATTTTGGGAAGAGAAACCCATGAGAGTCTCCTAGTGTGTAATTGTAGCAACGCAAAACTAAACCAAATTTAGTGCAGATAAAATGCATACTGTACATTTTGGGTCACTTTTGCAAACTCGGTTTTGTGGGGAGTTATGTGCATAGTGGGAATCTTCTCCCACAAGCCTCTCCATCTATAATAGGACCCCAAGGCAGCCCCATTCCCCTAATACCTAAGCTAGAGAAAGGGAGTGGAGAGTGCAAGAACAGTCTCACTGAGGTATTACCTTTTCTTTTTAGTTTAAATTTTTGTTCAATGTTTAGGGAACAGGGTAAACCTAATTTCAGCTAGAGCATGCCATTAAAAGGCATTCCTTAAAAAATAAAAATAAATAATAATTTCAGCAATTGCTGGGGGTGGTCCGAGCTCGCCGGCAGCAGCCACCGACCATTGGAGGAGGTGACCGGTCGCCGGGGGTGACCTAGCTAGCGCCCACCTGCAGTCGAGGATGGCCACAGGGGTGGCCATGGCAGCCACCCAAGCCCAAATGGGCTTGGGAGTGGGCTGCTGGTGAAGGTAGAAGAAAGAGGAGATGGAAAGTTTTCATGAACCCTTGAGCCTTCTGAGATTTATTTTAGAACCCAAAATATTCCCTGAATTTGCCATTAACCCCATGACCCACCAGATTTATTGTAAATTTACTAAATAACCCCGAGATGTGAAAATTTGCAGATCCATCACTTGGATAATGCAGAATCAGTGTTTTAACATTTGCAAAAGGGCCCCTTGACTTTTTTGAAATTTACATAAAAGTCCTTTTTGACTCTAAACTTGATTTAAAAATTCCTAAAAATTCTATCAAAATACTTGAAAATAATATAGACTATTTAAAGTGTATTTCATATATTTATAGATGGGTTTATGACCTAAATAGCTAGATTGGCTTGTTAGTAGCCTAAGACTTCAAGGAATGATGGGAATCCACTATTTGTTATTAACACCTTTCAATAGGAATCGAAGTTCATCTTGGGGTCGCAATTAAGACTTTGATCAAAATCCTTTGGTAAGTGATGAACTCATGATATATAATTTATAAATTTTATACATATAGAATTTATGTTATGTTACAAGTTCAAGTGAATTTTGGACATGAAGATATCTATGCATAGTTCTAGCATATACTTATTGATTCATGTTGAATAAATGTGATTGTGCATCTTGAATATTATCCCTTCGCTTGTAATTTTATGAATAAACTACATGCATGTTGAGAATTAGTTATCTATGAAAATGATACACATGCATGGCAAGTAGGATCTTTGGACATGGTTCATAATTGTCTCATGTAGTGATAGGCTAAGATGCACATGCATGGGCAAGATTATTGGTTATTAATGCATTGATATGGGATGTTTATCTCGTGATGAAAACGTGTTTGGATACTTTTGTGGTCATGAATGAGCCCCTTATTGCAGGCATCTTAGTTAGAGATATACCGACATTTACATTGGAGTAAAGTCATGCATGATCCTAATGTGTCCCCTCCATGAGGGTATTTAATCTGGACAGGTCTTGATATAGACATTGCGATCACGGGTGATAATAGTAATGAGATCCAAGTCAACTGGGGTGTAAAATGTTGACAACACTAAGACATGATTTATCTAATTCCACAGAGTTATCATTGTCTTAAAGTGAAGTTTCATTCCATACATGCACTATTCGGTTGTTAGAATTCTCTGTTCTATCATGCTAGCATTGTATGTTTCATTGCCTGTCATTTAAGCATAAACATTATAATATGGTTCATTCACTTGTTGAGCATTAAGGTCACCCTGATATTTTTCACATTTGTCTGTTTTCGTGAGTTTGTGGAGCTCATGGTCAATCTCTGAGGACCATTCGTGGTAGTTAACTATTTAGTATTAAGTGTTAGTACGAAGGTTATCTTTTGGAACTGGAATTAGAATTGAAGTATTGGACAAGTATGATGATTACATTGATGCAATGATATTTTGTGTTTTATGAAACCTATGAATGTGTGTGTATGAAGAATTTTGGCTATTTATGCTATTGGTTTTATATTTTGGTAAATTCGAGCAGGAATTATGTTAGATTTCACAATTCTCTTGTTTAGAGGTTATAGCCAACTGTCATTAGACCCCATTATCTTAGGTTGGTCTCAAGGTGTGAAGTACAGTTGGCATCAGAGCCCGAGGTTCAGATTCTGTAGACAATCAGAGTTTTGAGGATTGATCCTAGGATACACGTGTCAATTCTCGATTGTAGTGATATACTTTTGTTGTTATATGATGTTTGCGTAGTCACGTGCTATTTAGTGATGTATAATTGAAAATTATTGAATTATTTTCAAGACTCTAAATTAAGTTTGGTGTTTGGTGATGATAGGTGACTATGGCGCGTGGTAGGGGTCGTGGTCGACCCCAAGGTAGTCATCAAGTAGCTCGAAAGAAAGCTAGGACAGAGAGTGATATACTAACACAAACCCAAACTGCTCGGTCTACCCGCGGTAGGAAAGGTGCCTCCAATATTGGCAGGATGTACCTACTGCAATTGCAATTGCAGCTACAGCTATCTCTATTCCTACGCGCCAGAGTATCAGACATGGTTCGCATGTCAGAACAAATATGCCAAGAGTTACAACCCCAGTTGTCGAGATGGAAGGGGTGACCGTTGATGAGCATGCTAAATGTGTGGACACGCCGCTCCAGTTAATGAACAGGTTGAAACCATGGATGACTAAGCAGAGATAGCACAAAACAACTTGAACTGATGAAAAATATAAGGTCACTGAAGATCTGGCTAAAGCGATTGGAGCTAATCGTGCAGTAGGAGCTAATGGATGTGATTATGTGAAGTTCAAGAAAATGTCTCCACCTTATAATGGTGATCGTGATCCTAACGTGGCAGAGGCTTGGATAAAAGGATTGGACAAAATATTCAAGGTTCATAGATCTTCCCATCAGAAGGTAACTTATGCTATTTTTATGATGGAAGGGAAAGCAAAGCACTGGCGGGGATGTGAAGGAGTGTGCATTGGGCATAGCGGTTAAGCAATTATCATGGAATGATATCAAGGAGGTATTTTATGACAAGTACTCTCAATTTGTTCAAGACGAGAAGGAAGAGGATTTTTTTTAGACTAGTTCAAGATAGCATGATTGTGGCTCAATATGAGACAAAATTTACAGAGTCATCCCGCTTCACATCTCATGTTATTGTGAATGACTATAAGAACGTTAAGAGATTTTTAAAGGGACTGAGAAAAGATATCATGGCTAAGATTTCTACAACTTTGCTAAAGAGTTATGAATAAGTCGTGGAAAAGGCACTGGAAGAACTTGAGAATCTTTAGAATGGTAAGGAACAAAATAAGAGAAAGGGTCCAGTGGTAAGTAACAAAACAAGAGAAAGGGTCCTTAGACTGGACATAAAGGTGGAATTTCAGAACGAACTAAATATGAGGCAGAGGAGATGGTCGAAACTAATGAAACAGATCTGAAAATTTTATATCATCCGGGAAAAGCTAATGTTGCAGCTGATGCATTGAGTAGAAAGATTTCGACAAATTTGGCATGTGTGATCACCAAGCAGAGGGAACTGTTGGAAGAATTAAGGAGACTAGATATTGAAGTTTTGGTTCATAGTGGGGGAGGAATTCTAGCACAACTCAATGTGCAACCGACTTTGGTTGACAAAATAAAAGCAGCACAAAGAAATGATTTAGAGTTTGAGAAAATTAGATCGGAAGTAGAGAAAGGATTGTAGCCTGAGTTTGTCATCCAAGATGATGTCATAAGATGTGGTACTACATTATGAGTGCCCAATGTTGCAGAACTAAAGAAAGAGATTATGGATGAGTCTCATCGTTTTCCTTACATTATTTCATCCAAGAAACACTAAGATACATAAAGACCTACAAGATTTCTATTGGTGGAACAATATGAAGAAAGAAGTTGCAGAATATGTCTCACAATGTCATGCGTGTCAACAAGTTAAGATTGAGCATAAGAAACCGACAGGAATACTTCAGCCTCTCCATATTCTTGAGTGGTGGTGGGATAAGATTGCAATGGATTTTGTTATGGGTTTACCGAGATCTTCACGTGACAATGATGCAATATGGGTGATTGTTGATAGACTTCCAAATCAGCACATTTTTTAGCCATTAAGATGACACATTCTTTGGATAAATTGGCTAAACATAGACTGTAGGTGGACCTATGGAGATTCTGTCGGATAGAGATTGTCACTTTATTTTTAGTTTTGATAGCCTACAAGGTAGGTGTACCTATGGAGATTGTGTCAGATGGAGATTGTCGCTTTATTTCTAGTTTTGGCAAAGCCTACAAAATACATTGGGAACCAAGGAAGGATTCAGTTCACTTTTTCATCCCTAGACAGATGGGCAAACAAAGAGAACTATATGGACCTTGAAAGACATACTTAGGACATGTGTATTGAATTTGAAAGGCAGTTGGGAAGATCACCTACCTTTGGTAAAGTTCTCTTATAACACCAGCTATCAGGCAACATTAGGATGGCACCATATGAATATTTGTATCGTAGGAAGTGTAGATCTCTAGTGTTTTGGGCAAAAGTTGGAGAGAGAAGCTTACTTGAAACTAAGATTATGCAAATAACTATTGGGAAGATCAATTTGAGATTCAAGACTGGTCAGAGCAGGCAGAAAAGTTATACAGACAATATAAGAAGAAAATTAGAATTGCAAGTAGGAGATCTTGTATTTTTGAGAGTATCTCCAACTAAGGGAGGTGATGAGATTTGGAGAGAAGGGTAAAGCTAAGTCTGAAATTTGTTGGACCCTTTGAGGTATTTGGAAGAGTTGAAAAAGTTGCATATAAATTAGCCTTACCTCCAGAATTGGCTAGTGTACATAATGTATTTCATGTTTCGATGCTGAGGAAAAATGTCTCAAACCCTACTCATGTGACAAACTACACACCACTCCAAGTACATGAGAACCTAAGTTATAATGAGTATCCAGTCCAAATTTTAGACAGAAAAGAACAGACATTGAGTTACAGGACAATCTCTTGTTAAAAGTTGTAATACCCCGCTCCAGGAATACGTACTTAGTTGCGTATTCAATTTTCCGATCGTATTTTTCGATTTACTTCTTGTATTTGACCGATTTCAGTTTTAAAAATCATTTTCCAATATTATATATTTTCTATGATTTTCTGGAATTTTTCTGAATTTAATTAAATATTTTCAAAACCGGTGTCGACCAGTGCCGCTGATCGATTCTCGGATTTTTAATTCACAAACAGTTAGGAATTTCTAGAAGGTCCTTTAGACTTTATTTCTTAGAATCATATTTTCTATCTAAATACTTTTTCTGAGAATTTTATGAATTTATGAAAATTCCAACGGAGTCGGTAGATAACTGATTCCGGGATTTTTAGTTTTAAAACTATAAGTTATTTCTTCAAACGAATTCACCATGAGTCTTAAAATAATATTCTTGATTTTTAGTTAATTTTGCGAGTCGTTCCGAGATACTTGAATTTCGGACGATTTCGGTATTTTCCGAAACGTTTTCCGCATCCTCGACTTAAACCCGGGAATTTGTCTTTTCATTTTTAACCCAAGAGAAAAATTTTCATTTTTAATTTCCTTTCCTTTTTCCTTTTTCTTAATTTCCTTCCTCCACAACCACAAATTTTTCCATTTCCAAAATTCCAATTCTTTTTCCAAAATTTCACCTCCACTCACTCCCACCTACTTCCTCATTTAATGCATCTCTCTCTCTCTCCCATGGCCGGCCAAGTGGCCAAGAAGAGGGACACTCATCCTCCCTCCTATTTGCAATAAACCCCCTCTCATTTGCATCATTTGCATCTCCTTTACAAAATCCCAATCCTATATAAACATTCCCTTTACACTTCTTTTCCTTTTTTTCTCCTTCCACCAAGAGCTAGCCTTCACCCAAAATCCTCCTTCATCTCAACTCAAACCCTAACTCCAAAACACCAAGGTCTTCATCTTCTTCACCTCAAGCAACCACCACTTCCTTGGATTGGGATCGTCCGCAATATCACCAAGGATCAAGTTGGTGATATCGTCGACTACGAACTCTTCGGAACTCGTTAAAGCTTCAATTAAACCAATCCAAGTGAGTATCTTTACTCACCAAGACTTGATCAATCCCTACTATACTTGTATCTTCATATCTTGTATGCATATGTCATCAAATCATGTTTTTAGACCATCAAACACAACCATCAGAAATTCTGTTTGTACTCTGTTTCCCCCAGGATTAGTCGACTTGACCTAGGTATTAGTCGACTAACCCATCTGTTCTGAAACGTAACCTTTTCTGGAAACACAGTTTTAGTCGACTTAGCCTAATTACCAGTCGACTAGAGACCCTTAGTCGACTACACCCTTGACCCTAGTCGACTAACATTCCCTGTAACAGAAACCCAACTTTCTGTATCTCAGTTTTAGTCGACTTGGAGTATCTGTCAGTCGACTTGAGACCCCTATTAGTCGACTACTCCCTTGACCCTAGTCGACTAACTTTTCCTGAAACAGAATTACAACTCTCTGGAACTCAGTTTAGTCGACTCATCTAGACTGTTAGTCGACTTAAGACCCTATTAGTCGACTAATCCTTCCACCTAGTCGACTAATTCTGAATGTCTGACTTAGTGGATTTCCTATCTGAATTTGGATTTTTACCTTTGATACATGTGTGACATATTATTCCTGTTCATGCTTCATAACTGGTACTACATGACATGTTACTTGATGGACATTACCTCATATTACTTCATGACTTGTTATTACATATCATCGCTTCATAACTTGTTAAAATATGAATATCACCACTTATCATGCTATCACTTGAACCAAGCATGATACACTTGACTTTCGTATAAAATGGACCAACTTACATATGGGTCGGGGGGAAACATACGGATATCGATATGTGTTCGTGTTTACAGTGGCATTAGGTATATTGTACAATCATATTCCGGTCTAACCTGAGGGCCTCCAGGGGACCGAGGGGAGTGCTTGCTCCCTCTTCCTGAATACTGTCATGACAAAGGGCATACATAAGTCCCTCCTGTTAGGCCTTGCGGCTGGTTCCGTTACCAAGCAACGGAACACCCTGGACCGTGGTCCCGGGCATGCACGGGACCCACTGTAAACATAGTTCGTCGATAAACCGCTGGTTTCCAATAACAACCTTGCTTTTCTAGGATATGGATCTATGTGCTCTGGGACGCTGGGTCACATAGCTAGATATCACAGTAAGACAAGTAATAATAATAAGACGTTAACTGTAGATCTATTGCATTATGACTGTATCTCCTCATGCTATCCATTACTTGTCGATTTATATTCCTTGTACTGTTCCAACTTCCTTATTCATGTCTCTTAGCCACTTGGCTATAGTTGTTTATTGTTAACATGTCTTGACCCCCTTGGATTTGCATATTCAGATCCCGAAGCTTGGAACGAAGTGGAGCCATCCACGGAGGATCAAGCTTATTTTAGTGAGCAGGCCGAATAGTTCCAGTCCCTTCGTGCTAGATTCTTCCTTTTGACTCGCGAGATCTTCATCCACCTCGTGAGCTTTTGTACACATATTGTATATTTTACTTTTGGACTTGGTTGTGATGTAATACACATGTATTGTGTAATACTTTATCATATCTTGTATAACTTTGTATGTGTACTTTTAGTTGGCATATGTATAGATACCACGCTTTGTCGTGTACTCTGTTTCTTGTTGTACTTTTTGCTTAGCGTATATACGTGTGGGGCATTTTCTGACCTACGTATATACGTCGCAGTGACGTCCCCGTATTCGTGGAATTGGGGCGTTACAGGTTGGTATCAGAGCCTAGGCTCTCACACCTATAGTACAATTAAGCAGCAAATTACTGTAATTTGCTTTTGCCAACTACAATGTACAAAGTTATCTAGTCCTTCTTGATCCCTTCTTGATTCCTTCCCTTGTGTCCTAAACTCCTTCCATTTTTCCAATTCCAGTTATCTTATCCCAATTCGGTATGGAGAGAAGGACGGGACGAAACCATTCCGGACAAGCCTCGAATGGACCCACGGGAGAGAATGTGGACATTCTGAGGGTCATTCAAACCATGATGGAGAACCAGCAGCAACAGACCGAACTTCTTCGGCAGGAGTTGGCAGCCCCTAAGGAACAGAGGCCGGGGAATATTTCAGATTTCAGACGGCTGCAACCGGCCATATTCACGGGTGAAGAGAAACCCCTGAATGCCGAGCAATGGCTGACGGATACATCAGATCTGCTGAATGCAGCCAGAGTACCAAAGGAGAACCAAGTTGAGGTCGCCAAGATTCAGTTAAAAGATATAGCTAGGACTTGGTGGCTAGCGGAGGAGGCCAGACTGGAGAAGCCTGTCACCTGGGACACGTTCTCCAAGAGTTTCTACAGCAGATTCTTCCCTGCTACTGCTCAGAAAGACATGGAGGAGCAGTTCATCAGATTGCAGCAATGGAACAAGTCAGTGGATGAGTATGCAGCAGAGTTTCTCAGGCTTAGCCGCTTTGCTCCGTACATGGTAGCGGATGAGGAGAAGCGGGCAAGCAGATTCCAGCAGGGATTACAGATGGACATCCAAGTTTTCTTGATGCCCCAGCAGCTGAAGACCTATTCAGAAGTCCTTACCATAGCTCGGGAAGTGGAGCGTGGGCTAGAGAAGAAGCAAGTGAACCAGATGAGGAATCAGGCCATGAAGAGGCCGTTTCCACCAATGGGAAGAGGAGGCCCATACAAAGCAGCTAAGGTTCAGGCCAGGCAACCATTCAGACCAGCTCCTTACCAGATGGCTCAATCAGGTCCTATCTGCAACTTTTGCCAGAAACCGGGTCATTCTCAGCAGAATTGCCGAAGGGCAAATGGATTATGCTTGGTGTGTGGTTCCCGAGACCATTCCATTGAAGCCTGTCCACACAGGAGAATGGGGATTACCAATCAAGCTCTACCGGCACTTCAAGGACCGAACGGTCAGAGAGCACTTCCAGGGCCACCGGGACAGAGGAATCAAGGACCGATGATCAGGAGAGTTCCTCCCCCTCCTCCACAGCGAGCTATTCGCCCAGTCCTGAGAGGAGCTAGGACTGCAGCAGGGCGTGGAAGGGGCCAAGCCTTCAATTTGACAGAAGTAGAAGCTGAGACTTCTGAGGAGGTGATAACAGGTAATATCAGGGTGCATTCTAAACCTGTTTAGCCCTCTTCGATTCAGGTGCTTCACATTGTTTTATCTCAGATCATTTTGTGGCATTGCATTCCATACCTGTTAAATCTTTAGACCACAAATGGGAGATTAGTACAGGGAATGGAGTAGTCATATCTTCTAGAGTTTGTGCTGACTGTCCAGTAGAACTATGTGATAAGACCTTGGCCATAGATATGCTCGTACTAGACACCAAGGGGTACGACGTAATCTTAGGCATGACCTGGCTCAGTCAGTATTATGCAGTTATTGACTGTAGGGAGAAGAAGATTATTTTCAGGATCCCTCGTCAACGGAGTTCCAATTCAGTGGGGAAGTGAAGTCTACCAAGAGAAAGACTCGGTTGACTACTTCGGAGGTTCAGAAGGGAGTACCGGTGTGGGATGAATTTCCAGGAGTGTTTGCTGAGATCTCAGGACTGCCACCTGAAAGGATGATTGAGTTCTCTATTGATACTGTGCCTGGAACAGCTCCTATATCCAAGGCTCCGTACAGGATGGCACCTACGGAGTTAGAGATTCTAAAGAAGCAGCTGCAGGAATACTCTGATAAGGGATTGATTCGGCCAAGTACTTCACCATGGGGAGCTCCAGTGCTATTGGCGAGTAAGAAGGATGGTGGTAAGAGGCTTTGTATTGATTATAGGGAATTGAACAAAGTTACCATCAAGAACAAGTATCCCTTACCAAGGATTGATGATTTGTTTGATCAGCTTCATGGAGCCCGAGTATTCTCTAAACTAGATTTACAGTCGGGTTACCATCAGCTAAGGGTGAGGAAGGAGGATATTCCGAAGACGGCATTCAGGACCCGTTATGGCCACTATGAGTTTCTAGTTATGCCCTTCGGAGTCACCAATGCCCCTTCAGTTTTCATGGATTTGATGAACAGAGTATTTTCGCTCTATTTGGATCAGTTTGTAGTGGTTTTTATAGATGACATCTTGATCTATTCAAAGAGCAACAGGGAGCATGCAGAACACTTGAGGATTGTATTGCAGACTCTACAGCAGGAGCAGCTTCATGCTAAGAGGAGCAAGTGTGACTTTTGGCTGGACAGTATAGCCTTCCTTGGACACATAGTTTCAGCAGAAGGAATTTCAGTTGACCCCAGCAAAGTCCAGGCGGTGAGAGATTGGCCAATTCCGAGGACGGTGACTGAGATTAAGAGTTTTCTGGGACTAGCCGGATATTACCGACGCTTTGTCCAAGATTTCTCTAGGATTGCAGCTCCGTTAACCCAGCTCACTCGGAAAGGGGAAAGGTACACATGGACAGAGGAATGTATTGCAGCTTTTGAGCAATTGAAGCAGAGGCTCATTTCAGCTCCAATCTTGAAGACTCCCTCAGGAAGAGGAGGGATGGTCATATTCAGTGATGCATCAGGAAAAGGCCTGGGGTGTGTACTTATGCAACATGATCATGTCATAGCTTATGCATCCAGGCAACTGAAGACTCATGAGCGGAATTACCCAACTCATGACTTGGAGCTGGCAGCTGTTATATTTGCATTGAAGATCTGGAGGCATTATCTTCTGGGAGATAAGGTGTTGGTATACACGGATCACAAGAGCCTCAAGTATATTTTCTCACAGAAAGAGTTGAACATGAGGCAGAGGAGGTGGCTTGAATTGATGGCGGACTATGATATTGACTTACAATATCATCCGGGTAAGGTCAATACCGTACCAGATGCACTGAGCAGGATGCCAGAGAATAGAATGCTTGTCCAGCTTACTCAGCAGAAGGAGTTGATTCAAGACATCATCAGATTGGACTTGATGTTGGTACAAGGAGGTGATAAGGCAGGACAATTCATGACTTTGCAGATTCAGTCAACATTGATAGATGAGATCAAGGAAGCTCAAAAGGAAGATCCCAGATTGCAGAAATTCCGAGCTCAGGTAGAGGCTGGATTGAGGACTGATATCTGTATTCATCCAGATGGTGCTTTGTATTATGGTAGCAGGATTTGTGTTCCCCAAGGAGAAATTAGACAGAAGGTTCTAGCAGAGGCACACAGTTCAGCTTATTGTATACACCCAGGGGGAACCAAGATGTATCAGGACTTGAAGAAGCAGTTTGGTGGAATGCTATGAAAAGGGAGATAGCTCAGTTTGTAGCCAAGTGCTTGGTGTGCCAGCAGATAAAGATAGAGCATCAGAGATCAGCTGGACTTCTTCAACCTTTGCCGATACCCGAATGGAAGTGGGAGCACATCACTATGGATTTTGTTACGGCATTACCTCGAAGTCCTAAGGGTAATAATGCCGTGTGGGTAATCATTGATCGCCTCACCAAGTCAGCCCACTTCATACCATTCAGGTGGGTCAGTCAACAGAAGTTTTGGCAGACAAGTACATGAAGGAGATAGTTCGTCTACATGGAGTTCCAGTTAGTATTGTTTCAGACAGGGACACCAGATTCAGATCTCATTTCTGGGAAAGTCTCCAAGAGAGTCTGGGAACTCGTCTGAAGTTCAGTACTTCATATCATCCTCAGACCGACGGACAATCAGAGAGGACCATCCAGATTCTTGAAGATATGCTAAGGGCTTGCATGATTGAGTTCAAGGGATCATGGGAAGATCATCTTCACTTGGCGGAATTTTCTTATAATAACAGCTACCAGGCAAGTATCAAGATGGCGCCCTTTGAAGCATTGTATGGAAGAAAGTGTAGATCACCGATCTGTTGGGATGAAGTCGGTGAGAGGACACTTTTGGGGCCAGAAATCCTGATTCAGACAACAGATAAAGTCAGGATTATCAGGGATCACCTCAGGGCAGCACAGAGTCGGCAGAAGAGTTGGGCAGACACACTGAGAAGGCCATTGGAATTCCAGGCAGGAGATCATGTTTTTTGAAGATATCACCTACAAAGGGAGTAATCCGGTTCGGTACTCGTGGAAAGCTTAGTCCGAGATATATCGGCCCATTCGAGATCTTGGACCGAGTGGGAGATGTGTCTTACAGGTTGGCGTTACCGCCATCTTTGGACGGAGTTCACAATGTATTCCACGTATCGCAGCTGAGGAAGTATGTGAAGGATGATAGTCATATCCTGGATCACTCCGAACTGGAACTACAACCGGATTTGTCATACCAAGAGCAACCGATGGCCATTTGGACAGAAGTGTTAAGACATTGAAGAACAAGGCAATACCATTAGTGTTGGTGTCTTGGAACAGACATGCACCAGGAGAGGCCACGTGGGAACGAGAGGATGTTATCCGTGAGCGTTATCCGCAACTCTTCACATCTGATTGGTAAAACTCTTTCTTCTCATCCTTCTTTATTGCTGCCTTTCACTTCCTGTTATCCTTCCTTACCGTCACCTTCCACTTTATGAAATTTCGAGGACGAAATTTTGTAAGGTGGATGGATTGTAATACCCCGCTCCAGGAATACGTACTTAGTTGCGTATTCAATTTTCCGATCGTATTTTTCGATTTACTTCTTGTATTTGACCGATTTCAGTTTTAAAAATCATTTTCCAATATTATATATTTTCTATGATTTTCTGGAATTTTCCTGAATTTAATTAAATATTTTCAAAACCGGTGTCGACCAGTGCCGCTGATCGATTCTCGGATTTTTAATTCACAAACAGTTAGGAATTTCTAGAAGGTCCTTTAGACTTTATTTCTTAGAATCATATTTTCTATCTAAATACTTTTTCTGAGAATTTATGAATTTATGAAAATTCCAACGGAGTCGGTAGATAACTGATTCCGGGATTTTTAGTTTTAAAACTATAAGTTATTTCTTCAAACGAATTTCACCATGAGTCTTAAAATAATATTCTTGATTTTTAGTTAATTTTGCGAGTCGTTCCGAGATACTTAAATTTCGGACGATTTCGGTATTTTCCGAAACGTTTTCCGCATCCTCGACTTAAACCCGGGAATTTGTCTTTTCATTTTTAACCCAAGAGAAAATATTTTCATTTTTAATTTCCTTTCCTTTTTCCTTTTTCTTAATTCCTTCCTTCCTCCACAACACAAATTTTTCCATTTCCAAAATTCCAATTCTTTTTCCAAAATTTCACCTCCACTCACTCCCACCTACTTCCTCATTTAATGCATCTCTCTCTCTCTCTCCCATGGCAGGCCAAGTGGCCAAGAAGAGGGACACTCATCCTCCCTCCTATTTGCAATAAACCCCCTCTCATTTGCATCATTTGCATCTCCTTTACAAAATCCCAATCCTATATAAACATTCCCTTTACACTTCTTTTCTTTTTTACTTCCTTCCACCAAGAGCTAGCCTTCACCCAAAATCCTCCTTCATCTCAACTCAAACCCTAACTCCAAAACACCAAGGTCTTCATCTTCTTCACCTCAAGCAACCACCACTTCTTGGATTGGGATCGTCCGCAATATCACCAAGGATCAAGTTGGTGATATCGTCGACTACGAACTCTTCGGAACTCGTTAAAGCTTCAATTAAACCAATCCAAGTGAGTATCTTTACTCACCAAGACTTGATCAATCCCTACTATACTTGTATCTTCATATCTGTATGCATATGTCATCAAAATCATGTTTTTAGACCATCAAACACAACCATCAGAAATTCTGTTTGTACTCTGTTTCCCCCAGGATTAGTCGACTTGACCTAGGTATTAGTCGACTAACCCATCTGTTCTGAAACGTAACCTTTTCTGGAAACACAGTTTTAGTCGACTTAGCCTAATTACCAGTCGACTAGAGACCCTTAGTCGACTACACCCTTGACCCTAGTCGACTAACATTCCCTGTAACAGAAACCCAACTTTCTGTATCTCAGTTTTAGTCGACTTGGAGTATCTGTCAGTCGACTTGAGACCCCTATTAGTCGACTACTCCCTTGACCCTAGTCGACTAACTTTTCCTGAAACAGAATTACAACTCTCTGGAACTCAGTTTTAGTCGACTCATCTAGACTGTTAGTCGACTTAAGACCCCTATTAGTCGACTAATCCTTCCACCTAGTCGACTAATTCTGAATGTCTGACTTAGTGGATTTCCTATCTGAATTTGGATTTTTACCTTTGATACATGTGTGACATATTATTCCTGTTCATGCTTCATAACTGGTACTACATGACATGTTACTTGATGGACATTACCTCATATTACTTCATGACTTGTTATTACATATCATCGCTTCATAACTTGTTAAAATATGAATATCACCACTTATCATGCTATCACTTGAACCAAGCATGATACACTTGACTTTCGTATAAAATGGACCAACTTACATATGGGTCGGGGGGAAACATACGGATATCGATATGTGTTCGTGTTTACAGTGACATTAGGTATATTGTACAATCATATTCCGGTCTAACCTGAGGGCCTCCAGGGGACCGAGGGGAGTGCTTGCTCCCTCTTCCTGAATACTGTCATGACAAAGGGCATACATAAGTCCCTCCTGTTAGGCCTTGCGGCTGGTTCCGTTACCAAGCAACGGAACACCCTGGACCGTGGTCCCGGGCATGCACGGGACCCACTGTAAACATAGTTCGTCGATAAACCGCTGGTTTCCAATAACAACCTTACTTTTCTAGGATATGGATCTATGTGCTCTGGGACGCTGGGTCACATAGCTAGATATCACAGTAAGACAAGTAATAATAATAAGACGTTAACTGTAGATCTATTGCATTATGACTGTATCTCCTCATGCTATCCATTACTTGTCGATTTATATTCCTTGTACTGTTCCAACTTCCTTATTCATGTCTCTTAGCCACTTGGCTATAGTTGTTTATTGTTAACATGTCTTGACCCCCTTGGATTTGCATATTCAGATCCCGAAGCTTGGAACGAAGTGGAGCCATCCACGGAGGATCAAGCTTATTTTAGTGAGCAGGCCGAATAGTTCCAGTCCCTTCGTGCTAGATTCTTCCTTTTGACTCGCGAGATCTTCATCCACCTCGTGAGCTTTTGTACACATATTGTATATTTTACTTTTGGACTTGGTTGTGATGTAATACACATGTATTGTGTAATACTTTATCATATCTTGTATAACTTTGTATGTGTACTTTTAGTTGGCATATGTATAGATACCACGCTTTGTCGTGTACTCTGTTTCTTGTTGTACTTTTTGCTTAGCGTATATACGTGTGGGGCATTTTCTGACCTACGTATATACGTCGCAGTGACGTCCCCGTATTCGTGGAATTGGGGCGTTACAAAAGTACAGTGGCAACATCTTTTAGAGCAAGAAACTACTTGAGAGCATGAAGAGGAGATAATGAAGAAGTATCCTCACCTATTTCAAGACTGAGGTATGTCAAGTTTAGAGGACAAAACTTATTTTAAGGAGGGAAGGATGTAGTACCTAAAACTGAATCAATTTAGTGCAAATAAAAGTTGCATCTTTTACATTTTGGGTCACATTTGCAAATTGGGTTTGTGGGAGACTATGTGCATAATGAGATTCTTTCCCTACAAGCTCAGGACCCCAAGGCAGCCTCATTCCCCTCATACTTAAGCTAGAAAGAGTGGGAGGAGAGTGGAAGAAGAGAGGGAAGAGGAGCTTCAATGGAGAAGTAATCTTCTACCTTTTCTTTTTTTCTTAATTTTTTCTCTAATGTTTAAGAATTAGGGTAAACCTAATTTCAGCTAGAGAATGACTTTAAAGACATTCCTTTAAAAATAAAAATAAATAATAATTCTGGCAATTGTCGGCGGTGGCCAGAACTCACCGGCAGCGGCCGCCAGCCAACGGAGGAGGCGACCGATCGCTAGGGATGACCTTGATCGCTGGCGCCCATCCGCGACCGAGGATGACCGAGGGGTGGCCATGGCAGCCACCCAAACCAAAGCTGAAGTAGGTTTGGGCGTGGGTTGCTGTTGAAGGTAAAAGAAAGGGGAGATAAAAAAATTTAATCAGCTCCATGACCGCTTCTTCTAAGATTTATTTTAAAGCCTAAAATATTCCCTGAGTTTGCTATTAACCCCTTCGACCCACCAAACTTAGTGTAAATTTACTAAATAACCCTAGAGATATGTGAATTTGCAGATCCAACCCCTGGATCGTGCAAAATTAGTGTTTTAACATTTGTAAAAGGCCCCTAGACTTTCTAAAATTTACATATAAAGCCCTTTTTACTCTAAACTTGTAAAAATTCCTACAATTTCTATTGAAATACCTAAAAATAGTAGAGACTATTTAAAGTGTATTTCAAATACTTATAGATGGGTTTATGACCTAAATAGCTTGATTTGGCATAGTAGGTTAAGACTTCAAGGAATGTATGAGAATCCGCTACTTGTTATTAGGATATTTCAATAGAAGTTAAAGGTAATATTGGGATCACAATTAAGAATTTAAACCCTTTGATAAGTGATGAACTGATGATATATAGTTTATGAATTTCATACATATAAATTTTATGTTATGTTACAAATTCAAGTGCATCTTGGACATGAAGATATCTATGCATTTTTGTAGTATGTAGTTATTGATTCATGTTGATGATTGTGATTGTACATCTTGAATAGTATTCTTTCGCTTGTAATTTATGAATAAGCTATATGCATGTTAAGAATTGGTTATCTATGAAAATGACACATGCATGGCAGGTGGGATCTTTGGGCACGGTACATAATTGTCTCATGTAGTGATTGGCTAAGATGCACATGCATGCACGAGATTATTGGTTATTAATGCATTAATATGGATGTTTGCACATGATGAGAACATATTTGGACACTTTTGTGGTTATGAATTAATCCCTTATTGCATGCATCTTAGTCAGAAACATACCGGTATATACATCAAAATTAAATAAGTCGTACATGATCTCAATGTATCCCCTCCATAAGGATATTTGATCTGGGCATGCCTTGATATACACATCTTGGCCACATGCGATAACAATGGTGAGACCCAAGTCGACCGGGGTGTTAAGTGTTGATCACATGGAGACATGACCTACCTAATTCCATAAAGTATCATTGTCTAAGTGGAGTCTCATTCCATACATGCATTATTCGACTAGTAGAATTCTTTGTTGTTGGCTAGCATTATATGTTTCGTTGCATGTTATTTAATCATGAATCTTATAACATGGTTCATTCATTTGCTGAGCGTTAAGCTTCCCTGATATTTTTCAGATTTGACTATTCCAGGTTCTAACTAGCTTGCTTCGAGAATTTCGTGAGTTGTGAAGTTTGTGGTCAACCTCCGAGGATAACTCGTAGTAGTTAACTATTTAGTATTAAGTGTAAGTATGAAGGTTATCTTTTGGAACTAGAATTAGAATTAAAGTATTCGACAAGTATGATGGTTAGATTAATGTAATGATATTTTTGTGTTTTATGGAACCTATAAATGTATCCATATATATATTTCAAGAACTCTGGTTATTTATGCTATTGGTGTTATATTCTGGTAAATTCGAGTAAGAATTATGTTATGCTTTACAATTTTCTTGTTTGAAGAGTTAAGAATGACTGTCATTGGGGCACCATTATCTTAAGTTGGTCTCGGGTCGTGACAGTAAATGTCATCATAGTGAAAGATACCCTGTCTAAATGCTAAATATATGTCAATCTCCCATTTATGAGATTCCATCATGTAAACATCATAATGAAAAGAATCGGTTCTCAATTGTTTTGTCATATAAGCTACATGAATATTATTATTACAAAAGATAATTATGGAAATAAAAATTGGCATAGAGAAGAGGAAATATGTTATATTTGACTCAGCAAACCAAATATAAGTGAAATCTTCCCCTTCCCACCCCCTTGCCAGTTATGTCAATCTAGTTGATATTAAATAAAGACATGGAGCAGTTATTGCTTGAGTTACTTGCGTGCACATAGATTTATGTATAAGCAATATGTCAGAACCAATTCATTTCCAATTTAAATGGTTAATCAATAGCTGATATTTTTATGTTGCGCGCAATTAAAAAATAACATATCAAAAAATGTGTAGACAATTAGAATGCTAAAATGGATGAGTTGTATATTAAGAGATGGGATAAGAAATGATTACACGCATAAGAAGTTAGATATTGTTGACATTGAGGAAAAATAGGAGATAATCCACTGATATGGTTTTGGCATGCACAACGGAGACAATTAGTACATTGGTTAGGATAAGTGATCGGATCGTACTAGACGGAGCAAAAAGCATTAGAGGAAGGCCTAAATGAACTTGAACGGAAGAAATAAAAAAGGATGTAATAATGCTTCATTTAAATAAGGAGATGCCTCTTAATATAGAGAACGGAAGGAAGGATTGACCTAACTACCCTAAAAATTTGGGATAAACGCTTTATAATTATTAAAATTCCTACACTACATCAAAACTTCAAAGTTATGGTGAGAATTTAGGATAATATACTTTTTGTATTCTAACACGCCTCTGCGGGTATAGCGTCTTTTTTATGGGCTGAAAACATGCATTTTTGTGCTACGGTATTTTTAATTTATTTTTTAAAAGTGTGCTCAGTGGGAGCCTGCATTATACCATATTAAAGTTTCTACCACTACACCAAAATTTTATAGTTGTGGTGAAGGTCGAGAATAATATTTTTTATATTCTAACAGTTATTATTGTTGTTTCGGTTGTTTTTTCTACTGGTGTTGTCATCATCAATGGTCGATATTGTAAAAACAGGAGGCAGCAAAAATATTAAGAAAGAATGAAAGAAGTTCATAGAGAAATGAATATGGTTAATTGTAGGGAGAAATACAGACTCTTATCAAGGAATTCTTGTTAGCCTAACACATTGGCTAATAGCTTGAAGTAATGAGATTCACCTTTCAGAAATGATGAGAAAACTAAGACACGTCTATTCAGGAACCACCTAATTTAAAATTCCAGGTCAAATTACGAATTTTAGAGGTAAAGAATCATTTTGAAGTTGGTAAATATTAAAGAAAATAAAAGAAAAGAGAAAAGAAAAAGGTAGATGAAAAGAAAAGAAGAAGGATGAAAAAGAAACGCTATCCTCATTAGAGACAAGGTAAAAAGATGCTAACTATTATGTAGCTTATTCATGTTGTACGAGCCACAAATTTAAGTGCATTTGGTGCAGAAGGATTCCCATAAAACCCAAAATGAAAGTTAGAGTAAACCAAATTTTCACACTAAAAGTCAAGGGTCTAATTCGTTAAAAGATTTTTTACACAACATGCACGTGACGGGTAAAGTCAAGGGTCCAAAAGTGCCTAACAACAAGAATTTTCAAAAACCAACATGTTACTTATTGAATCTAAATTTCACATCTTTTGAACATTATCATCAACATGAAATGGTGCCCCACCCTTTATTAGTCAATTCGCGTATTATACCCGTACGTATTGTACTCGTCTAATGATTTGAGAAAAACATGTCTGTAATGAACTCTCATTTGAGTGCCCAATTAAACAGTCAGATCGTGAACTCTCTGAGCCAGAGGATTTGTGAATTATCCAAACTCTTAAGTAACCGAGTTCAAATTAACTTGTCCTAGGACCTTTAGTCCATGTGGTAAGCTAAAATCGTTGAAGTCTATAATTAACATCAATTATCATGTTCTCATGCATTCTAAGGCACCAAAGAACCAACAACTTTATTTATTAGATTATATTAATGAGAAATGATAAGGTGTAACCCAGCTTGCAACGCGGGGGTTCAACTCTTTTCCCATTGGTCCAACTCACGGGGCCCAATCGAAAGACTTTTAACTTACCCGATTGAACCGGTTTTCCAGCTCCCCTTACTCGCCCTCGTCTTTTCGTCGGGTACATGATGGCCTCCTCCATTGATGACTGCCCTAGAGCTTAGTTCATGCCCTATCTCGTGCACCCCCAGCAACTAAAGGTCCATCGCATTCCACGGGCTTTGCGTCAAACTTTCAACATGTTATATTATTTGAACTCATGAATATAACTCGCTAACATGCATGATAACTATGTCGGACTCCCAACTCACCTCGATGAAATTTAGCTTTGTGGCCACCTACCCATGGTTCAAAGACTCGGTCGAGTCGAAGACGAGTCTGCCGAGTCGTATCCGTCTCAGCCCGCTCCGAGACGAGTCCGAGTCACGAGTCGGTCAACTCAACTCAGAGGAGACCGACTCGGCCGAGAATCGGAGTTGACTCGGTCGACTCAGCCGATTCACGGCCGAATCGGCTCGAAACGTATATTCACCCGTGACGAACAGGTATAAAAAAAGAAAGAAAAAACACTTACCTCTCTTTTGCTCGGATCCGGAGATCGTCGCCGCTGCCCGATCGTTGCCGCTCAGAGCTGGACTCCACAGCCGCCCAATCGCGGCCGCTCCTACCCAGCCCCAGGTGATGTTCCTCCCTATCTCTGTCTCTTTTCCTCCCTCTCCCTCTCCCTCTCTCACCCACTTTCTCTCTCCTCCCTCTCCATCTCCCGTCTCTCTCTATCTCTTTCCCTCCCCTTCTCTCTGTTTCTCTCTCCCCCTCCCTCTCACCCGCTCTCTTCTCTTTCTCTCCCTTTCCATCTCTTGTCTCTCTGTCTCTTTCCCTTCCCCCCTCTCTCTTCATGTTTCTGATCTCTCCCCCCTCCGAGGTATAAGAGAAGCAGATGATGATGGTGGTAGTGAAATGTGAGAGTTTTATCCAGTTCTAGTAGTGATGATGGTGAAGATGGTGATGATAATGTGACGGTGATGGCGGTGATGGCGACGGTGGTGATGATGACAATAATGAGGGCAACAATAGTACTGATGGAAGAACTTATAGTCTTAAAGGTCATATGCAAATATTGAGTTTGACATCATGTCAACATTATGGTGTGACATATGTCCATGACTACATACCACAACTTGAGAGATCTACGAGCACTAGTATCGGTTTGTCTACTTACCGCAGAGGTGATTATGATGATGATTTTGTGTATCGCAATTCAATATGAAAATAACTACATTAGTATGTATTTATGAATGTAGTTTGTGCAATTTACTATATTGTGCATGTATTTTGATATGTTTCTACCGATGACGCGTGTATTTATACTTTCGCTTTATGTTTAGTGTGTTAGGTGATATGTTTTGGATATTTGATACATGAATGTGGATGTCTATATTTTTTAAGATTTGTCGTGATTTTTTCAGAATTTTTTGAGTTTTCTATATAGCGTTTTGCGCGTAACCCCCGAGACCGATCCGAGTCGCCGAGACCGATCCGTTTCAGTGCCCGTCGAGTCGGCGGCCGAGACCGCGACTGTGAACCATGCACCTACCAGAGGCCAAAGTTGTGCTAGTAGGTTTTAGATGGCAGACTCTAGGTCACTGTCAAAGCTGTCAGTGAACTTGGGACCGAGGCGATGCAGCCGTAGTGGAGGGGTACTTCTTGAGGTGGGAGGTTTCGATTAGCGTCACCGTAGTTGATTTCTTATCCAGTTTGAATTTATTTAATCCGATGAAAGGTAACTGGTTCAGCTGGTCAATTACAAGTTCTCAACAGGGTCGCCAGTCTCAACCAATGGGAAAAGAGTTGGACCCCAGTGTTGCAAGGTGGAGTTACACCCTATCATTTCTTTATATTAGTTGATAAAGACAATGTTTACAAGAAATTACTATCCCAAAGAACATGTTGGAGTTTGGAATATAGGACTTGAACTTTGAAGAGCACAAATAACATTCGGGTGTGAGTCAAGTCAAAGTGTCAAAACTTGAATTAACCCTGTTATGTTAATCTTGTGGCTAAGATTTTTGGCAAAAAAAATTAAGGACTAATCTATGAAGTATCATCATGACTCTCCATATCAAGTAGTATTAGAGTTATTTGTTGTTATTTGTTAACCTTTTAGCTACAATATTATTGCTTTTAGTCACCAAAGTAATATATAATATTGGTTAAACTTGAAGAGCACTTGTAACATTCGGGTGTGAGTCGAGTCAAAGTGTCAAAACTTGAATTAATCCTAAGATTTTAATCTTGTGGTTAAGATTTTTGACAAAAAAAATTAAGGACTAATCTATGAAGTATCATCATGACTCTCCATATCAAGTAGTATTAGAGTCATTTGTTGTTATTGGTTAGCCTTTTAGTTACAATATTATTTCTTTTTAGTCACCAAATTATATATATTATTGGTTAAACTTTTAAATGCAATATTATATATATACATGTGTGTGCATGCGTGTGCCAAATTTTTATTTTTGTATTTGTTATTAGTTGATGAATAATACTCGTATGGATGCAAATTCAAATTCTTGATGTTCACAATTTTTATTGTTGAATTATTATCCATTTTCTAGAATATCCTAATTGTATTATACGTGTATCAGTACCGATGCTGAATGATTAACAAAGGCCTCACCATCATAATTTGATTTCTAACTGTTAGGAGTTTGCCTTGTTTTCCAAAAGAGATGATGGTTCAAGAAAATTGAATTGAGTTAAAAAAGATGATGGCTTGAAGCAGAAGCAAATCAAGGTGGAGCAGTTTCTTTGTTAGACACTTACGAGTTTTCTTTTCTGGAGGAGTACGAATAGAATTCAGATTCTATTCAATGGAGGCTTGTTTCTAAACATTGAAGGATTTAGATTCTTCTAGATAAAAGAGATCAACTTCAAATAAGATTGATCAAGATTCTTCAAGCATCCAATGGTCAGATCATCTCATAGCCCAAATATGAGTTGCACGGTAATCCTATAAATAAAGGTTGTAGCTCAACATTGTAAGTCAATCTCAAGCAAAGAAGATCAGAAGAAGCCAAAAAAGAGAGAAGGTAATGTAGATAAATAAAGACAAGGTATACTCTTGTAATAGATTCAAGAGGAAGGTGATACTCTTATGGGATTAAGAGGAAGGTTAAATTTTTTTGAATCAAGTTTATTAATAAAGCTCTTTCAAGTTCTCTCCCCGTGAACGTAGGCCATATTTAGGCCGAACCACATTAAATCTTCGTGTTATTTCTTATTACTCTTTTGTTTAGGTATTACTAGTTTACTTTATAACAGTTTTCCTTTTACAAATATCATCATATTACCAAGTTCCACAAACGTCGATCACGGGAGAAACAATTAGTATCATAGCGCCGATTTGTTACAACAATAGGTACCAGAACTAAAGGTTAATAACGAGCGATATGTTGAAGACGAAAAGTTCTACGACAAAGTTTGAGGTCGAGAATTCAATGACAAAAGAAACTTTGATTTATGACAGAAGAAGATGAAGGCATTGCTGATGCAATAGGGTCTTCATAAGATCTTGTAGGAAAAGTCAACAAAACCTGCATGTACGTCAAACGATGACTGAGAGGAGATGAATCTAAAGGAGGTAAGCACAATCCAACTATATCTCGCAGATAAGGTTATATATAACGTGATGAATAAAGAAATGGCTACGGAATTATGGTCAAGGTTAAGACATTGTATATGACGAAAAGCCTCTCCAACAAACTGTATCTCAAGAAATAACTATATGGGCTACACATAAAGGAAGAGACAACGGTGTTGAATCATCTAAACTTCTTCAATAAGGTCATTGCGAGCTTCTAGTTATTGATGTCAAACTCAGCGAGGAGGGCAAGGTATTGATACTTCTCAGTTCGCTTTCACAGTGATACGATCATATCATCACCACCTTACTCTATGGTAAAAAAACTCTCATCTTGAAGGAGGTCGCGTCAACTCTCTTATCAAATGAGATCAGAAAAAGGCCAAATCAAGAGGAGCAGAAAAGATCGGGTTTAGTGGTCACGAGAAGGAAAGGAAGAGGAGAAAAGAAAAGTTCGGGTTCATCAAAGACATGTTACTTTTGTCACAGAAAAAATTATTAAAAGAAGGACTGCAAGCATCAGTAAGAGTACCTGAAGATGGGGCAAGATGCGGAGGCAGACATAGTACGCAATGTTGATATTGAAGTATTAATAGTTTCTTATATTGAAGACAATACTTCTCAAGATAAAAGGTAGATATTTGATTCGGGTAATATGATTCATGTATGTTCTCAGAGGAGCTGTTCAATAACTCCTTGGTCGCAAAGGAGGAAGGGATTTTCAAGATGGTGGATGGCTCGACTTGCGAGGTCATTGGCACTGGAACAGCCAAAGTTACAGAAAGAGATGAGATGTGCGTGCTATGGAGGTGGTCTAGTATGCCCTGGAGGCACGATACAAACTAATATCCATAAAGTTGCTCGACAAAGAGATGTTGAATTCAAATGCAATTAGATGTCGTCACAGTTAGCCAAGTAGACAGGATAATCTTAAAAGAAGAGAAGTGTGAAAGGTTATACAAGTTGAAGAAAAAAAACTCAGTTCGAAGTGGAGTTTCAAAAATAAGCTTGGAAAGGAGCTCATTGCGAGATGAAGCTTCAAGGAAGATTGCAATGAGACGTAAACCAGGTTAAAGTGTTGTGAGAAGGAGAAAGAGTGCATTCAGGCAAGACTCGAGATGGCCCAATTGATGGCAGTAAATCCGCCAAAGGCTCCGGAGAGAAGGGATAAAATTTAAAGGCTTCACGGTATGGTTACAACCAAGAAAAATTTAAGGTAGTACTCTAAAATCTCAAGGTATTTTACTAAATGCTTAAAAAATAAGTCAAGTTAGAGATTGTTAGAATTTTACATTATTTTTAAGAAAAGATGATGGTCCAAGAAAATCTAATTAAGTTGGAGAAGACGATGGCTTGAAGTAGAAGAAGCAAATTAAAGTGGAGTAGTTTCTTTTTCAGGTGCTTACGAGTTTTTTCTGAAGAAGTATGAATATGATTCAAATTCTATTCAATGACGGTTTGTTTCTAAAGATTGAAGGATTTAGAATACTTCTAGATCAAGGAGATCAACTCCAAATAAGATTGATCAACATTCTTCAAGCATTCAATGGTCAAGATCATCTCATAATTCAAATAAGAGTTGTATTATAAATCCTATGAATAAAAGTTGTAACCCTGCATTGTAAATCAATCTCAAGAAAAAGGAGATTAGAAGAAGCCAAAAAAGAAATGAGCAAGGTGAAAGTACATAAAGAGAAAGTATACTCTTGTAATCTAGATCTAAATTCAAGAGAAAGGTGAATACTCTTATAGGATTAAGAGAAATATTAGATCTCTTTATATCAAGTTTATAATAAAACTCTCTCAAGTTCTCGTAAGCCATATTTGGACCGAACCACATTAAATTCTCGTGTTATTTCATGTTACTCTTTTATTTAGGTATTGCTAGTTTGCTTTCCAACTATTTTCTTTGCAAGTATCATCATA
The DNA here is from genome assembly GCA_038442645.1 of Agave tequilana. Lineage (NCBI taxonomy): Eukaryota > Viridiplantae > Streptophyta > Magnoliopsida > Asparagales > Asparagaceae > Agave > Agave tequilana. The sequence goes on along the minus strand of JAVJIF010017967.1, from coordinate 6,985 downwards.
TTGTTAAGTTCCGCAAACATCACTCCCAAGAGTAACAGTTGGTATCAATGCGCTGATTTGTTACAACATATAGTTCAATGAGCTGTCCTAGAAGTGTCCAACTGTTGGAAGTATTCAACATCAAGGACTTAAAATTCAAAATGTCACTTAGGACTGAAAGTATCGGTAAATAAAAAATGAGTATTTTTAATTGGAGTTAATAGTAATAACTTTTGAGAAATAAATGATTTAATATCCAGTCAAATTTAGGAACTTTTTTTGGTTAAATTTTCAACACCCATCAAGAATTGATGCCAGAAGATTCATTACTAGTCTCTTTGATCACATCCATGGGGCCAAGCATTTTGCCATGAATTCAGTCAGTTAAAAGTTTGAGTATGACTATATGTCAAGATAGTTCCATCATATATTTGATCTACTTTTTACCATTGCCTTCATGTCTAACCTCTATGAGTTGGTGGGAAATAACTGGCCAAGAGAACTATGAGCAAGAAAGGTCACTACAATAAAATCTTGACAATAGCAGGTAGTTAAGTCCCCACAGATTTTGGTCATGTATCTTAAAGTTCACAGAACAAAGAAGCAAAGGGATTGACCATTTGGTTGCAATATACTGCTTCGGAATAATCAATAAATCTAAAAATTTATTCTTTAAACTGGGATGTTCCTGAAAGAACCCCATTCCGAAAGGATACTTACAAACAAATATTAAATTTTCATAACCTCTTTACAAGGATTATCATAATCAAAATTGTAACAAGGAATAGATAGGTAACAAATTTACAAGGTAAACAAATGGATTGTTTTAAGAGAATATCCAGTGTATAAAAAATGATGATTACACCTGAAAGTTTATATAATGTTCACTACTTAACAATGAACTACGCAAGGAGAAAAGCATTATTTATTTACCAAGTAGTAATCATCTATAAATTGTAACTGAAAGTAGTTTACCTTCACGGGCCTGGTCGAATACAAACTTTGCAAGCTTAGGGATTACTTCTGTATCAGTTTCTGAGTCAAAGGTGAACCCATGCCTTGTTAATGTCTCCTTTAGAACCTGGAGGATAACACTAAAAGAGCTTCAATATTTGTAAGCATAGAGATTTAAATTACTTGATGGAAAAGAGGGAAATTAGGTTTTATAGTTCACAAAGCTCGTAAAAGAGGCAACATGTAAAAAAACAAAGAACTTGCAACTTGTAAAAGAGGTTATGTTATGAAGGATTTGGTTTCTTTTTGAAATTAATATGGACCAAGTAATAGTTCATCCATGAAAATGCTACAAACTGAGAAATTGTTAAAAAAAAAAAAAAAAAAAAAATTTAATTCCATGACTAGTTTATTTAACAATTCCAATGTATCAGATTAACACAGCATAGACTTCTTCCGCTTGATAGTGATTTTGGCCCTTTTATTTATTGCATGTGTATTTCAAGTGAAGGAAGGAATTGCATAAGCATTGCATATGTGACTATTACTTGTATTTCCTGATGTGATTCAGGATTTCTATAATGCATAATGATTATCTGGACTGAGAATGAAAGAATGGAAAAGGATCATTATGAGTGATTGACTCATTTATTTCCTATTAAGAAGTTTGTTAATCCCAATGATTGAAGAATAAATAAGTGTGATTGACAATTGCACCGCATGGCTGCAATTATATATGCATAGCCCCAGTGACCATGTACCATAATACCACTTGACTATTAAGTTTTTTTTAAAACGAGAAACACAAAGATTGCATTCCTAATCTCTCAGTACTACAAGGCTTACATTTATTGCCATACAAGCCATCCTTTTGGTCAATGTATCATTGTCCTACAATTTTTTTTTTTTTTAATCTCGAACAATTTCAAACACCATGAGATAATATTGTTTCACAAAGTCACCTAAGAGATGTTAAACAAAACTCAGAATTTACACAGCATGCTATATTATAATAAATGCAATAATAATTGTAAAAGTTTCATAGAAGAAAACTTGTATCCTACTTTCAGGTGAGACATGTTGAGGCAATACGGTGAGACAAAAAAAAAAAAAACACAACCCAGAAAGAAGTTTGCATTCAATTAGCATACAACTTAAATAAAAATTTTATAACTTAAAATACATGTGTGTTGAAGGATGTTTCAGCAATCCATAATTTAATTGCAAACATATTAAAAGTAATAGATAAGGAATAAAAGATCTAAAGTAGCATTCCTTAAATTGGCATCATTTCTTTCAATTTGAGTAATTTGAAATTTGCATCCTAATGGCAGTGGCTGGATTTCTACAGTATTCTCATCAGTGTTTGAACATAACTCTATTGACATTAAGAGGTTAGTTTATCTTAAACCGTGTTATGAAAATAATATATAACATATCAAGTTTCATGCAATGTTGTTTGATTTCAAATAATAAGTTAGACAACAAAATATGGTTTGCGCCAGAAGTCTAGTTTCATTTGTCTACACCAACATGAATGTTCAAATGATCTAGGATGTAAATTTACTTTGATGTCCCAAAATATGCAGATAAATACTCGCACAATAACAGAGATCATAACCAAGAGTTCAACAGACAATGTTAGCAATAGGAATATTCTTCAAATGCACCTCTGGTTCATTTATCTACACCAACGTGCATGTTTCAAATGAGGTATAAATTTACTTTTGTGTCCCAAAATATGCAGATACGTACTTGAACCATGACAACAATCATAACAATGAATTCAAACAGACCAAGTTGGCAATAGATTTCAAATGCACCTCCAGAATTTGTAATTAAAAATCTTTATCCTTCTGCATCACGGGATAAAAGCATACGCAGAGTATGACAAGGATTACAATGTCTTTTCTTAAACTAGCTGATCTTTTTGCAGTATGCCAACTACATTTATTGCCATAAAAATTGATGACAAACTATGTTATGTTATAGAAAGCATCTTACACTTCAACATGCAATGCTCATGAAACACTAAGTTTATTGTTTTGTTTCTATACTAGTCACCAACTAATGGAATCTCGCCGACTAACTTTAGTCAGGTAAGAAAAATAAACAATCTAACTATGCTTTAAAAAAAAAAAGCAAAATCATAACCAGCATGAGGCACTTACATATTTTCAGTATCTCCAGCTTAGAACAATATAAATCCAGCATTGTTTTATATGTCGTATGTGAAGAAAAGTGTGCACTTAAACAAACCTCGTAGTTGGTTATAATGCCATTATGGACAACCAAAAACTCATTCCATGTGCCAGATGATTGTGGATGGCTATTTCTTGGAGCAGGTACACCATGAGTAGCCCATCGTGTGTGTGCAATACCAGCATGCACAAAGAATGATTCTTCTAAATTTAAGTCCATGGAGTCCACCTCTAAGAAGATCAAAGAAACATTTGCAGCAATCTATTAGTAAGATGAAGGAAACAACAAAGACTAGTGCAACTAATTTTCATAACTACAAACATGGAAGCAAAAAAAAAAAAAAAAGCAATAAATCAAATCAAAAGTTCTCCTCAAATAGTGGCAAGAAATATAGGACCATCCAACTAATGTGCTGAGACTGTAACCAGCCTAGCAGCCAAAAGGCACTGTCAAGGGCACGAACTTCCCTTGGAAGGAAACTTGAAGTTGACACTCACTGCATAAAATTTTATGACAGAAGTAGAAGATACTGCAAACTAAAAAATGCAGTTTTGATCTCTTGGACAGCATTCAATTCCCTTCCCAAGAAGATGCCTTGAATTCATTCATGCGATCAAGCAGAGAAGACCCATCTCAATTTCTCAGTAAAGTTACCTTAATTAGTTACTACTTATCTCTGCATACTTAAGCCCTCTTTATTACTTTAAAATAAAAATACTTTTAAGTTGAACATTTCTGCTGTGGGCATTGATTACATTGAAGTTGTCCTGCTCCGTGTTTCTCAATTTCCTAACTTGTGTCAAGAAGTTGTAAAGGCATACTTAATGAAGACCTGTGGATGAGAATAACAGATAAATTAACAAGCCAAACAAATTAAGCACAGGGACCGGTGAAGTCAAAAAATTATTCATCTCAGTTCTTTAAAAAAACGAAAAGGAAAAATAAAAATTCAGACGATTATGCCCAAATCCCTAACAGAGACACTGAAACATAAAACCATTAATCAATCATCAATCCATGAACACCGAATGAAAATCAAGAATCAGCAAACAAAGAGAAAAGAAAAAGAGACCTGCGTAGACGGAACTGACGAGAGACTCGATCTTGCCTTCCTGTCTGAACACCAGCGGCGGCGCCAAATCGAAAGGAGGAGTTTGCCGACCTCCATTATGATCCTCAACTTCATTACTGTTGTTACAGTTGGAGTAAACTGAAGAAGGAGATGCAGATTGTTGCTTGATTTGAAAGAAGGCTGGATCTGAGTCAATGGCGATCCCCGAGGAGTCGTAGCCCCTGTACTCGAGTCGCCTCAGCCCATTGAACAGCACCTCCAGTATGTATCTCCTCTCTCGCCCCACATTGTAGTTCAGATACGCGAAGATCCCGCACATGATCTCGATCGGTTGATAGATCTTTTTCTCTCTACTTCTTCTCAAAAGGAAAACACACACAGAGAGAGAGAGAGAGAGAGAGAGGGAAAATTGGGGATTTTTATTATTACAAATGAAATTTGAAGAAGAGGAAAGAGACAGGAAGGGGAGCCAAACGTTGAAATTTCACTCGTTTTCTCCCGATCGATCCACTACCGTTATTTCTTTCATCGCCGAAGGGGCCCGGTCGGCGGTTGGACTGGACCGGTGGGTCGTGAAAAGTACAAAACTGCCACCCGACCGGACCGAATCCGAGGGAAGTCGGGTGGATGATGCAGGCGGTAAGCACACCGGGAGGGTGATAGTACTCGTCAGTTGTTAACTTGTTGTGCTTACGTGGCACTACTTTATTAGTTGAACCACGTCAGTGGAGAGTGGGGCCCTTCGGTGGGGGAAAAAAACGAAAATCTCATGAACCGCGCACGTGGCCTGGAGGAGGGGATGCGCCTCTCGGTGGCCGGAGCGTTTGTGATGGATCGGCTTTTACCTTCTTAACAGCAAACAGCAGAAAACAAACCCTACGCAGAAGGAGAACGACAAGGCCAATGTGGGCCCCCGTGCGATCAAAATAGGACTGGACAATATAAGTAAGGTGGGGTCCACAGACACGTGAAATCCCACTGGATGTTTTTTGCAAAGACCTCAGAGAATCTTTAAAGGGCAAAAAAAAAAAAACTATAATATCTTAGCTCGTGATGAATAATTTATTAGTTTTTCTATCACCAGCATGACTTTCACTATTTTTATTTCTGATAGATATTAGTCATACAATTTTTTGAGAAATACAAATTTGCGTGTGAATCCTGATCGTCCAAATAGTTCACCCCCGTCAGTTTACAATTTCGGGGGCTGTTTGGATTCAAAGTGGGCGGAAGGAAAGGAAGTGAGAAGTATAATTTTTTTACTTTCGTCCATCTGAGCATCAGAAAAGAAAAATAAAAAACTCCCTTTTTCTTTTTTTTAGCCCCTTTTTACACAACCATCTGCTTACTTCCAAGGTGCTATACTTAATTTTATGGCCATATAAGTCTCACTTGTAATAAGTCATCTCAAAAAAATTAATTTTGTGATCATTGTAAATCTTACTTGCATTACATGTCAAAAAAATTTCATAATTAATTTTTATTTTAATATATTTTACGGTTAACTCTGTGGTCAAACTTTCCACTTTCACTTCCACATTATCACTAAAACACCGAAAAATACATTACACTTTTTTAATTACACTTTTCTAATCACATTTCCTAACTACCATACAAACACCGGAAAAGAAGCATAAATTCTCATTTTTCAAAGGGAAAAGAATCCTACTTCTCACTTCCTCACTTCCACCCACTTTCGGGCATCTAAACAGCCCCTTTGTTTGGAAACATTAGCCGTGACCTAGACTTGAACTTTTAAACTATCCATAATTCACTCATCTTTATCTCTACGGATATGATACAAGTTTTTTGCAGGCTCATGACTCATGCATGTCATATTGATGTAGAACAGAAAGAGAAAGAAGATAAATATGGAGAAAAATTAGCGTTCAAGAAGATAAAAATTAATTTTGACTTCAACACCGAGGAGATCTCTCTGCCACCCAGCACATCATCATGTAGAGATTAAACACAAAGCAAATACTTGCAATGCAAAATTTAGAATTCTCAAAACAATCGTGCTTCAGACATGAAGCATCTGTGCCGATTCACCAGCCACTACCTTGACCTGATTGAGAATTCGTGATGTGGTTCACTCAACCCGATTGTGCTTGTCTTGTTGCTTACCACTGTATTCATCAGAGATGAATATTTTCAAGCCGAAGAGAATGACGGAAAATCAAACGGCTATGATTTATTAGGATTTAGATTTAAAGAGATTTGAGTAAGATTGAAATTTAGGATTTATTTGAATTTAAATTTTGGCAAATTTTATTGAGATTTGATTTTATCAATAATTGCACGTATGGTACACGTATTGTAAATTATATCTAGCTAAGTTTTTGTTTAATGCCTGACTCTGCAACTCCAATGTTCCCGAGAAACTTGTAGCTTAACACCCAGATAATAATTTGATTACACAAGAAATTTGGCGAAATAACTAGCAAAGGACTAAAATCAAACCGAACCTTAATCGTGGAGGCTAATATCCAAATATGACTTTTTTTGGGACTAATATCTAAATAAAAAATTTGTTATGGACTTGCATCCTAAAAACCCTTAAATAATTTCATAATAAGTGAATGCGTATGATAACGTCCTACGCCACCTGGCCAGAAAAGTGATGGGGAGTTCTCGACGCCAGCGTTGGAGAGAAGCAAATGTGACAGAAGTATCAGAGTATCAGTGGGATTCATTTTGAACCGTAGATCTGGTTCCATTGAATTGAAGCCGTGAGATCAACAATTGAGAAGGCGGGTGGGTGCAGGTTGTGGGTTA
>JAVJIF010017966.1:0-104880 GCA_038442645.1 Agave tequilana | reverse complement strand
TCTTTGTACATTTGTCTTTCTTTTCTTGGTGCACATGTCCTTAAGGATTTTGGCATAACTAGGGACCTATTAGATTGCATCAAGAAGTGGTATATTAAGCCTAACTTGATTAAATACCTCGAGCAGTTTCTCCATATGTGCATTATTATTACTCCTAAGCTTATTTGAAAATGGGGCTATAGGTTGGTCCACTTGATTTTCTGACTTATCAACTTTAGTTTCTTTAGAGTTTTGTGGAGATGGAGTGGAACTAGATGGAGTGGACAATTGAGCTGGGTCTGGTGGCATGGATACTTGATTATCAACTTGTTTTTCCTGACCTTAACGTATGAACCAAGTTACACTGGTTTGGGTCTTGAGCCTCATTGGCTTGCCTAGGATTCCTAGGGTTTGGCAATGGTTGACTTGGTAGAGTTTCCTTTTGTCTTTCTTGTTGACTCAGTTGCATCTCTATCCTATTCAAGACTTGAGCTAGTGTGTCGTGGCTTTTAACTAGAGTGTCTACCTTTCTTTACATATTGGAGAGTCTTGTTTGCATATGTGAATTTTGGAAAGAGGGTGGAGGACTTTGGTTGGGAGAAGTTTGTTGATAAGGAGATTGCTGAAAATTGTTAGAGAATTTGGGCCTTTTTTGATCATTGTTGTTGGGCCCCATGAGAAATTTGGGTGATTTCTCCAACCGGGATTATAGGTAGATGAATATGGATTGTTAGCGGGCCTTGTGAAGGCTACATTCATATGCTCGGGCAACGTTTGATAAGATAAAAAGACGGGACATTCCTCGAACACATGGTTCATGGCTTAACAATAAGTACAGCCCGCCGAAGGTGTTGGGCTAACTTGGTTCACTGAGACTGGTTCTTTAGTTTCTAGAGCTTCAAGTCTTCGCATCACATCAACTAGTTTAGCTTCAGTAGCTATATTTGCCTCAATAGAATGGACACCTCCTTTAGAAGAGCTAGGGTCATTAATCCTAAATTTTTCGGAGTTGGTTCCCATTGGATGGTCTTATCAGCCAAATCTTCATATAATAACCATCCTTCGTCTTCGTTCTTTTTCAAAAATCCTCCTTGGCACATGGATTCTAATAGGGTTTTTGTTTGATATTCTAATCCATCACAAACGTTCTCTATCCCATGGTGAGGGTATTGGGTAAGGAGGTCCTTAAAACGTTCGAAGTACTTCCAAAAAGGTTCATTGGCTATTTGCTTAAACTGCAAGATACTTTTCTTAATTTGCGCAGTCTTGTGAATGGGATAGGACTTCTTCAAGAAGGCTTTGACGAAATTATCCCATGATGATATGGAACCAGCTTCTAGACTGTAGAGTCATTTCTTTGCTAAGTCTTTCAAAGAGAATGGGACAAAACGCAATTAATGGCATCTACTCCTAGGCTGGGTATTTTCATCATTAGACATACTTCTTCAAATTCCCTTATGAAAAAGTATGCATCCTCGGATTCAAATCCATGAAACTTGGGAAGAGTGTTGATGTATTGTGGTGTTAGCTCAAATTGGTCGTCTCCTACATCGGGCAGCTAAATGCGAGATGGAAGAGAGGTCCTAATAGGATGAACCTATCTTGCACTGATGGTGATTGTGCCATGTGTGAATCGGGTTTTTGTTCGAGTGGTGAACTGTTCCTAGTTAGTCTAGATGTGACTAAGTCTCTCGACCAAGCTGACATGCACAGTTAACAAACAAGTTCACCCAATCAATCAAGAAAGAGAAAAAATAATCAAAAATCAAAAATCCTAATCTAGGGTAAGCCTGAACCTAGACGACTCCTAACTTTAGACTATCTTTAGGAGGTATATTGCCGACCTTAACTACAAGTTAATCGGCCAGGTAGGTGGTAAGGTTAGTGGAGGTTAACCGTCAAAGTCGTTCCTTAATTAAGTAACCACCAACCTTCAGGCTTTTGGCCCTTGATCCTCTTCCTAGACACCGATTTGGCGAGAGTTAATTTCGAACAACTTTCTCCTTCAGCCAATCTCGTAATGAGTCCGAGTTAACGTAAGGCCAACGTTTAGTCAATTTTTATTTTAGGGTTAGGGTTGTGAGTGCAACAGAGATAATTTGTGGGGCAAGGAAGGGTAATGACGTCCCCACCTTATCTTGTTTATGGATTTTGCCCTTAAAGTGATTTAGTGCACATGTAAAGCACTAGACAAGTATTCACTCAAAGCAGTAAATCAACCAAGGGTGCTTCCTAGTCTATATGCAATGTGAACGTACCTTGTCGCCAGCACTCTTCAACAGAAATAAGGAAATTTAAATAGACACGTGCCTATGATGCAAGAGTCTAATTTTTTTAATTAGTCAACTAATAGGTTACTGTTAATTAATTAGCAGTATGCAAGGTGATCACAGAGAAAAATTATCAAAGCAGTAACCAGAACTTTACAGTTTGCAGCAACCTACAAATGATCAATTAGTAGTGATCTATTATAGCCGCAGAAACGCTGCAATTGCCGCGTTTGCGCGGCTGTTTAGTAGGCTCTGTTGCTCTGCCTTCTAGAGCAGAGGCACAGAGTAGCTATATGTCCTTAGTTGCAGCTAGTTTTCCTGTTATCAGATCCTGCAAACAGAAAAAATAATTAGTTTGTTTAGAGAATATCGTACTGTTCCCTCCCCGGCAATGGCGCCAAAATTTTGATTGAAACGGGAAAAAATAAAGAAAGAGTTAAAGTTAGAAACTCTTAGTGTCATTTCAATGTAACTGCATAGAAGGGCTAGACAGGTCGATCCACAGGGAAGGATGCGATGAAGCTTTTCGGAACGATTTTCTCCAAAGTTAGCTTGGAAAAGAAAGATATTGAGTGTAAGAAATAGATTTAATTAAGCAAAAAGAATTATAGTCTACTAATCGTCTACCACAACCAGAGTATTAATCTAAAAGAGTAAATATCATATTGAATGAAGAATTATCTACCCATGGATTTTGATTGAGAATCAAGCAAGATGAATAAAGATGTTGTAAACCCTAATTAGTTTGCACTAATAAAAATTAAACTATAGTTCATCCTAATTTCAAAACATAGCATAAGAAAAGTCTACTTAAAATTATGCCATCAAAGTATTTAGATATGAACTATGAATAACCATTTAAAAAATACAACCCAAATTAGTTAAACTTAATTAATGATTCATCTTCAAGAACACCAATTCAATCTTAGGGTTTCTCACAAGCACAGATGTCAATTAATTCATCTTTTAAAGTAAATTAGGTTGATCGAGAGATTAGCAAACTATAAGTTTAATTAGTTACTTATATTTTTTCTTTTTATTTTCAATTTTTATGAATAAGAAAATTTGCATCAAGATTAAAAGAAGAAAAACAAATAAGCTAAAGCAAAAAGAACTAAATTGAATTGAAAGACAAGAAGAGTAAAAAGAATAAAGAACCCTATTTTATCGGATGTCACCGACCAATTACAAAGCTCTTCCGCTTCTTCAACAATCTTCTTCTCTAAATAAAAAGCGAAATAATACAAGAAAATTCGGAAAGAAAAGAGAATCTAAAGAAAAACCCTAAGCTTGGGCTCTCTGGTATATGCCTTCTCTGCTGCTCTGTAGGGGTATTTATAGTAAATTTAAGACGTAGAGTCCTAGTACAACTCTCCCACGAAGACGCGTCGCCAGCTCTCACCATATGGCCGCGAAAACGGGAAAATTGCCGCGTTTCCACGGCTAAAGCGTGCCAATGGCCACGCGCTTTCTCGCGTGGCCTCCTCTGGTTCGTCCATCTGGAAATCTATCCTTAAATCTTTATTTTAGGCTCTGAATTTTGAAATGCGTTGATCTTTTTAAATGATTTGGAGACTAAGCTATCTCCAAATCCGAATCAAATTCAGATTTTCTCCCCTTTATCTTTATCTTGTAGTGCAAACAACCAGGTTCAAGTAGAAGTCCACCTCTGATTTTAATTAGGATAAGGATCCATCTTATTCTATCCTTCTCTTCTTGATTTGAATAGCAATTAGGAGTCCTACTTTATCCTTCCTCCTCCTCTTGATTTGAATAACAATTAGGACTCCTACTTTATCCTTCCTCCTCCTCCCCTAGATTTTAAATTAATAATTTAAAATTCAAGTTTAGATTTTGTTAGATAAGATAGAAGCCTCTAAATTACTAAAATAAATCATGCATGTGGGCTTGTGGACTTTTTGGGCTTTTGGGTTTCAATTGAGTTTCATTTATTTATTCTTTAATTACTCAAGACCTGCACAACACTAAACAATAAAACATTACGTAGCAGTGCTTTATAAAAGAATAAGTAGGGAAATATGATGATAAATGTGCACTTTTACCTATCAGTGGGATGGGGCACAGGATAGTTGCTTTAATATAAGGTTAATAAAATGCTAGACATATGCACTTGCATCATATCCTGCATTGTCTTCAGTGATCTAGTACCTGACATATATTTTTATGATACTGATACTTGAGACTCATGTGACATGCATTATATTGACTACATGATGTTTCTGGACCTACCATGTTATTTTATCTCGTCATCTCGTGTCTTATGATCTTGTGATTATACTACATAATAGTTACTCGTTCAGGATATCTCATGTTCATTATATATATGTCACATCATGCATGCACGGTCTTATTATACATGATCTATCGTCTCGATTTTCCTGTTATTGTTATTACTATCAGTTCTCGATACTGCCAAATATATTCTTATATCTTACTTACTGTTACTACATCTTCGTATTCTCTTTTTTATGTTCTTTTCCCTTCATGTACTCTTGTTGGTCCGCTTCTGACGAACTATTATTATATTTTCAGTATCTAGTTAGCAAGCCAATATAGTAAGCTAATTGTAGAACATATTCTGGCTCAGTTGTTCTCCGGTGAGTTCAGTTTCTTTTTCTTGACTTGTCTTATTCAGATATCGTGGATGATATTATTCATATTTCAATATTTCATATATGTGATTTTATCCTGTACTTGGTTGTATATGCATATATGGTGCTATCCTGCTCGTTATGACAGCCTAAGGTACTCATGAAGAGATTTCACTCTTCATGAGTATCTATTGGCCATCGTCACGTCCCCGTATTCTGTATTTTGGGAAGCGGGGCGTGATAACTTGACAGGGATCAGATCTGACAGCAGCTCACTAATGTTAGTGACTAAGAAGACTTTCTTAGGTACATTAGTCTTTCTCTTCTTGGTGCACATATTTTAAAGAAATTTTGTGGATTGCATCAAGAAGGTGCATATTAATCTTTACTTGATTAAACATCTCAAGTATTTTTTCCATGTGTGTATTTTATTTATTGTTACTCTTAAGCCTATTTGAGAATGGTACTATAAGCTTATACACCTAATCGACTGACTTGTCTTTTTCAGACTTGTAAGATTTGGAGGAATTGGAGTTAGAAGAAGTGGATGCTTGTGTAGAGATGTGCTGAATTGGAGTTGGTGGCATCGATACTTGATTATTAACTTCTTTACCTGACCTCAATGTATGAAGCATATTACATTGATTCAACTGCTGATCTTCAGCTAAATGGCCTTGATTAGAACTTCTATGGTTAGTCAATGGCTGACTAGGCAAAGTACCCTTTGTAATCACCTAGAGGGGGTGAATATGTGATGTACTAATAAAATGTGAAAATTAAACTCTTTTACACTAACTAAAACTAACATACAATAAATAACCAAATAATGAAAACAAATTCCTGGTGAAACGCTCTAGAACTTCTCTTCAAGATTCTTTTTAATTAAGAGTTGAGGTTCTTCAATAGCTCTCTTAGTTCAAACAAGTGTAGGCACGATAAACTCTATCAAGCATGTATATCAATTAGGCACAATTAATCTCAAGCATATCAAGATATAAACAATATAAACATGCAAGATATATAAACACAAGTGAGTAGAGAGAGAGAGATAAGCAATCGCAAACACGAGAGAATTGTTATGAGGTTTGAGCCACTTGCTCTACGTCTCCGCCTTCATCGCAATGAAGGATTTATCTAGAATCAATCCGGCAAGATCACTCGGTGCTGCAATATCTACAAATTCCCTCAAGAACTCTCTTAAACCCGCAAGTCCCTTACTCTCGCAAGAACAACAATACATACGAACCCGTAAACTCGTCGAAGCCGCAACCTCCAACTTCATAAGTACAAGAAAAGAAATCTTGTGATCAACACTCTTGACCACAAACAAATACTCTCACAAATGAGGATCCTATAGGATAGATTTAGTAATGAAAGACTCAAGCTTATGTGAGAAAACTAGATAGAATGGATGTGAAAAACTCAAGAAAAATCTTTTTAAAAACTCAAGAGAAGCACTCTTGAAAACTCTCTTTTGATATGTAAATGAAGTATAAACCTTGTTGAGAAAATTTTGTTGAAGATGGATAAATAGGCTCTTGAAAATCTTAGAGAAAACTCTCCCAAAAATCCCTATTTATATACTTTACTAAAAATAGTTATTGGGATCCAAAAATAGGCAAATATGCCTGTCAGTCGACCGGGGTGTCGACCGCCAGCGGTCATATTTTTTACCATTGGGCGTTGTCAGTCGATCGGGCTGTCAATCGATCAAAACACCAAAGAGCACTACTCTCTGGTCGGTCCACGGGTCGTCGACCGAAACAAGTCGAGAACTCTGACAAGAAATAGCCAATACTGTCGGTCGACTGGGCGGTCTACCGACTCAGGCTCTTTTGGGTTGTGCATGTTCGGTGCACGTCAATCAATCGAGTGATTGACACATTTGCTCTCGGTCGACCATGCGGTCAACCGGCAAGTAGCCCAAAAACACTATTTTGAAACATTTAAACATCTTTTAAAATCCATTTTTAGATCCAATAAATATCTATAAATTCTACCAAAATAAGTTCATGTAAATACAATATAGCACAAATATGTGTGATCAAAAATCAATATATATTATAAATATGTGAACTATTTTTGAGACATATAAATTCAATCTTGAAACAAAAAACCTTATTTTTTCTAAAAACTCAATTTCTAAATGAAAATCTGATTTTTTTTCAAAACCTATATAAATACAAAAATAAGTTATTGAAACTCATTTGAAGCTCAATGTTTATGGATAGAATCCAATCCTCATGTAAAATAATATATATTTGTTTTTGACAATATATACTCATGAAACCAACTTTTAATAAAAACAAGACTTTTAAAATGAATATAAAGTTTTTCCAAAACTTGTACAAAACCAAAAACAAGTTTCTCAAACACATTTTAAGTACCAATGTGTATGGCTAAAGTCCAATACACATATAAAGTAATATGAACTTATTTTGATGAAATACATTCATGAAACCAAAATCGTATAAACAAAATTGGGTTAAACCGAAAATCAAAAAAACTATTGATTTGAAAACTAACATGAAACTTTTTGTGTGTTTGTCTAAGCTTGAGAAATCAAAACTAATCTATTCTTTATATAAATTGTAAACTTATAAACTCTTGACTCAAGTCTTCTTCTTAAATAAATCTTCTTTTCCATCTTGACTTGATCCAAACATGATTCCATCGAGCTAGATTCCTCCTTGAGTACTTGATGCGATTTGTGCGCTTAAGCTCTTGAATCTACACATGCTAGTTTTAAACTTGACTTTGAATTTTTTATTGGAGCTAAATACCAACTAAGATTTTGATTGAATATCTGAAACTTAAATAACACAAGATTATTAGTATTATAACTACATGAGACAATCATCATCAAACTAAGTAATAATGGGCCTTTGGCACATGGTTTCTAAGAGGGTCTTGGTTTGATAATCTAAACCATCACAGAGAATTCGGTATTATTGCCACTTCTCTATGCCGTGATGAGGGCATTAGGCAAGGAGGTCTTTGAAACATTCAAAATACCTTCAAATAGTTTACAAAGTTCTTACTTGAATTGCATTATGTTCTTCCTAATGAAGGCAATTTTGTAGATAAGATAGAATTTCTTTAAGAAGACCCTGACGAAATCATCCCACGATGTAATATAATCAGCTACTTAACTGTTTAGCCATTTCTTGGTTAGGTCCTTGAGGGAGAAAGGAATGAAACGTAACCTAATAGAGTCATCTCCTAGTTGGGTTATTCTCATCATAGACAGGGGAGGCTCAATGCCTAGACAGGCTTAGGCAAAAGTTTCTAATAGTGCCCTTGTTGGCCCAAAGGCCATTATCCCAGTTATTTTGATGATAACAAAACATATTTAGTTATGTATTTAACATGTTTTATTTCAGAATATTTCAGGTTATTTAACAGGTTGTTTTTGACGGCTCCGCTAAAAGACTCACAAGTTTGGACGCCGCTAAAATGAAGATTCCCAAGCTACGCACAACTAGGATGCTTTGGGATCAAGATGATGAAGTGAAGATCAAGACAAGATCAAAACGACAAAGAAAAACAAAATTTGTAATTGTATTTTTATTTTAGACATTTTGTCAAAACTAGATATTAGAAGTAGAGCTATGGGATCATCACACACACACATTTCAGTTAGGCTTCAAAAAGATTTTTCATTCCATTTCTAACTTAGTTTTTAAAAGAGAACATATTTGAAAATACGCGTTTTAGAAAAACAATAGTTTTTGGAAAAACATTTTCATTGAAAAACAAGTTTGTTTTCAAAAGAATTTTATCAAACTACTTTTAACATGTTTGAAGTATGACACATGCTTATACTTCATGTTTTTACAAGTTCCAAAATCTTACCCAAAACCCAAAACCAAAACCTAGATTTTCTGGTTCTGGAAGTTCTGTTTTTCAGAACTTACAGTGACCGGTCGACCGGCCCGGTCGACCGACGTGCACAATACTGTGCACGTCTATATCAGTCGACCGACCCGGTCGACCGAAGTTCATTTACGTTTACGGGAGTTTTCGGTCGACCGACCCGTCGACCGATGAGCCCCAACGGTCATATTTTTGACCGTTGGCGGTCGACCGACCCGGTCGACCGGACTCTGTCAAAAGTTCTGACAGGTCCAACAGCTAGTTTTTCTGACTGTTTTTCTTTTTGGGATTTATCTCCAACGAGTTTTTGAGGCTGTTTTTGACCCCTATAAATAGAGGGTCACCTCATATTGATTAGACAACAATTGCAAAATATTTCATAAGAGTTTTACAAAGATTTTCAAAGCTTTCCTTCATAAAAGATTTTCCAAAGCCTAAATTCCCAACACCCAACTTGTAGCCTATTCCTCTAGCTTCTCTTTAGATTTTGCACACCACAATCCCAAGCTTTACATCTACATATTTGGTTCTAGGATTGTGCAAGTGAGCTTTTGTAAAGTGATCAAGTGTGATCACTCATTTCTTCTTGGAGTGAAGTTGTAGAGGCATCGGCCTCAAGGGAGCTAGTGAGCTTCGGGTGGTGTTGCGGCATCACAAGTGTAAGGGACAAGTGTGTCCTTGTATTGGCGATCCGGTGGGATCAACGATAGTAGTGCAAATCCTTCAAGTGTGAAGGCGGGGACGTAGAGCGTGGCTCGAACCTCGAAAACACATCCTTGCGTTTGCGTTTGATCAATTTTCTCTAACTCTACTCCTTTTAATTCTTGCACCTTAATTGTTGTATTTATTGCAAGTCTTTATTTGTGCTATTTGTGTGTGAAAGTTTTAATTCCGCAAAATTGCCATAATTCATATAGCCATCACCTATTCACCCCCCCTCTAGGTTATTTCAATGGTATCAGAGCTAACCCTACAACTTAGGTCTAACAACCTTAGGGAGATCCATATTTGGCTATATACATTTTATTGCATTTACATTTGCTTGTGCATTCATGGCATCCATGGACTTTTCTAGCATTAAATCCCCACCCAAGTTTGATGGTTTAAACTTCCCCATTTGGAAGGTGAAAATGAATCTCTTCCTTAAATCCCTAGGAGTTAGGGTAGCTAGGGCCATTACCAAAGATTTTATAGAACCCCTAGTGATGAGAGCACATGGTCCGAGGATACTTCCAAAGACTATGAGGCTAATGCTAGGGCACAATATGCATTAACCCAAGCCTTAAATGAAGATGACCTTGCACGCATAATAAATTGTAAATCCGCATTTGAGGTTTGGAACATACTCATTGTGACTCATGAGGGAACGTCTCAAGTCAAGAGAGCCAAAGTTGACTTGCTACGTTCTCAATATGAGAACTTCTATATGTTTGATAATGAGAGCATTGATGACATGCTCACCCGTTTTACAAAAATAACTAATGCTCTTTCTTCCTTAGGTGACAAGATTGATAATGATCAAAAGATAAGGAAGGTGATTAGAGCTCTTCCCAAAGCTTGGGAAGTCAAGGCGACAACCCTTAAGGAGCTAAACGACAAAGAGGAGATGGACTTCTCCGGCTTCATCGAAAATCTCAAGACGCATGAGATGGAGATGAAAGTTAGAGAAGAAAGGGAGGCACCAAAGAAGAAGACCATTGCCTTCAAAGCCGCTCCTACCATACACGAAGAGGATGACTCATCGGAGGATTGCGATGAGGACTTCGCCATGCTCATCCGGAAGGTGGGCAAGATGTTCTACAAGAAAGGACGGCAAAGTAACTTCCGAAGAGGGAAGCCTCAAGGAAGGTACGAGAAGAAAAGAGATGAACCCGGTCCTTGCTTTCATTGCAAGAAGATCGGTCACTTAATTGCCGAGTGTCCCGCTCTCCAAGCAACCACTTCCAAACATGGGAAGAAGAAGAAAGCGTTGGCCGCTACATGGGATGATTCGGAGTCGGAATCCGAAGAGGAGCACGACGCCGCCAACATGTGTTTCATGGCACAAGGAGAGGACACTCCTAAGGTAACTCTTGAAAACTCTCTTGATGATGATGACCTCACTATGGATGAACTAGCACGTTTCTTTGAGGAATTACAACATAGATATGAGATTTCGCAATCTCATAATAAAAAGTTAAAAAGGGAAAATGATGTTTTAAAGAATAAATTTGAATTAGTAGTAAATGAGAAAAATGCCTTATCTAGTTCATTTGATAAATTGAAAAATGATTTTGAAAAATATAAACTAGCTAGTAAAGGCAAAACCCCCATGGTTTCAATTGATAAAAATGATTTTGTTGAGATCCAAAACGTGTTGAAGTTTTGGACTCAAATTTAAAAAGCTATGCATTTGATTTGAAAAAGATAGCATCTAAATTTCCTAAGGGAGCCCCCCAAGGGAAACATGCACACCATACACATGCACGAAAACATGTACACCCACACAAGCATGCATACATGTATAATAATAATAATAATGGTAGAATTTATATTTGCACACATTGTGGCCGCAAAGGCCATTTAGAAAAGTTTTGCTATGCTAAGAACAATGTTAAAAATAAATTTGTTTGGGTTCGCCCCGGATCTAACTCCAAAGGACCCACTAAGATTTGGGTACCAAAAGAGCCACCGATTTCAAATGAAACAGGTATAGGTGGATCTACATCCTCCAAGACTTAGGAGGAAACGGTGCCCGGGTGGTGGATGCAACAAAGCTTAAAGAACACATCAAGATTGCATCGCTATCGTGGAGGCACCTAATTTTGGAGATTGCCCGTAAATTGGTAACATCTCCATTTAAGAGTTTTTAATTTTGTATATACAATTGTTATAGGATTGCTAGTTTAGTTTTATGCTTCATTGATACATGATTAGTATAAACTTGCAACTCTAACTTGATTGTATATGCCATGTTCAATTTTGATTTTTTTTTTTTTGACATGTATACATATGTATAGAATTGATAGTTTGCTTTTGTATTCTATTGATATATGCTTGTATAGAACTACCTTTCTATCATGATGTATATGTGCCTTGTGTTAACTTTTATATCTTTGTTTCATGCCTTGTTCATCACATGTCCACATGTATAGTTTAGTATTTGTGAACATATACTTATATTCATATACACAATATTTTCATAAATAAAAATTAAACATTTGTAAAATTTTCTATTTAAGCAAATACCTTAAAGATGGCAATTGCGCACCTCAACTCATTCAAGAGGAATCAAGAGGATGAAGTTCAGAACCCGTCACTGGGTATTCGGCTTCAACATCTTTAAAATCTTTGTTTAAATATGAAAATAAAATTAAAATTGGATTGCTTGTATTTTGATGTTTGTAAAGACTTAATGAAGATTTAAAAACTGTTGGTGTGTTCCTATATGCTTAATATATAATACCTATTTTAGATTACAAAATTACTTAAAATTTTTTTTGGGATATTTGCTGTTAGCTGTTTTTCAGGCAAAGCCGGTCGACCGACCCCTAAATCTCCGGTCGACCGACTCTGCCTGAGAGAAAATTTTTTATTTTTTTTGTGCTACCGGTCGACCGACCAGAATTCCGGTCGACCGATGCTGGCCTGCTGTGGTCTCGGGATATTTCGGTCGACTGACCCGGTCGACCGATATCATTTGCAGAGCTCTCTGTTGGATTCGGTCGACCGGACCGGTCGACCGATCGTCGTGTTTTTGCCCAAATCTGCTATATAATTTCATTTTCTCTCTCTCTCTCTCTCATTTCACTCAGCGACCGGAAAAACCCCATTTCCCTCAAAATTTGATTTCTCTCCATTCCTTCAACCAAATCCAAATCCTTTTAAAACCCATCTCAAATCCTTCATTCCTCCTTCAGATCTTCGATTTCAACAACTTCCAACCACCGGATTCGAAGAATTTCAGGATTTTTCAGTTAGGGTTTCAGAATTTTCATCAAGGTAAAAATCTAATTTTTATTGTGAATCTTCACTTCTAACTTAGATATCTCTATTCCTTTGTCACTATTTTAGGTTGCTTAGCTTCTAGATCGTGCCATAATCTTGATTTCACCTAAAAATCAAATTTTTATTCATCATGCCTAAGAGATCTCGTACTGAGAAGGGGAAGGGTATTGCCCAACCCTCATCTCAAGGTCCTAGACCCGTACGGCCCTTTAGAAATGATCTAGCTGAAGATAGATACTCCCACCTCTCCACTAGAAATATCAATTCAGGGAGATTTGTTACCATTCAGGATTTTGAACACCTTGACATCCCTCAAATCCTGCAAAATAATAATCTAGTTGAGTTCTTGACCATTAAGGAACAAGTATACACTTCCCTTGTTCCTTACTTCTATGCCAACTATGAATTTGATGGTAACCGGATCACATCTAGAGTTCTAGGTAGGGAAATCGACATCTCTATAGGTCGATTCGCTAGGATTCTGCATCTCTCCACTGGCGGAGTAGATGTGTACTCACATGATTTGCATGACTTTGAATTTCCTGAGGGTGAGTCTTCACTCACCGCCTCTACTCTGATTCACGGGGATGACAACCCCGGCTTAGTTAGGAATGAGGTAGTGAGTCGATACACTCTTCAATCTCAAGTCCTTGCCAAGATTATCTTTTTCAACATTGTCCCTAAACATGGCGAGTATAGCCATGCTAGGGGTTGTGTCCCCTTGATTATCTATTGTCTGCTTAAAGGGATTAAGGTCAACTTTCCTAGAGTTATTGCATCTCATATGGCCTCTGATCAAATCCGTACTGCGGGTAGGAGCTTGCCCTACGGCATGCTTATTACCCATCTTCTTAGGGTCTTGACTTTGATCTTTCTGCTGAAACTCCATCAAATCCCCTGACAAACATCAATGGAGTTATCCTGAAGATGATGGAAGCGCAGCTGCGTAGACACGCCCCTGTGCAACCACATCTTCCTCCTGCTGGTCCTGGCTCATCATCTGCACCAGGATCTTCTTCTGCTTCAGCTCCTGTCTTTTCTCCAGAGGTTCTGGCACTTCTCTCTTCGGAGGTCCGCACTCAGATCGAGGCGCACCAGGCCTGGGTTCGTGCAGAGTTAGATGCTCGTGCTCTTCAGGACGCTGCCTTTCGAGAGGAAGTCCGAAACGACATATCATATTTCGCTGATTCCATGAGATTCGTGGATGTCCAGTTCCAGGCCCTTTTCTCAAAATTTGACATGCTCGTTCCTGATCGGACTCCGACTGCTTGCCGACTCCCTGCCACCGGTCCTCCATTTCCTCCCAGAGCTCGCTCTTTCTGTTCCTCCACCGCGCACCAGAGTCGATGGCATGGATCCAGAGGAGGTTGCTTCTTCAGAGGAAGGTGGTGATGATGACGGAGACGGCGATGATGGTGATGATGGTGCTGAGGAGTGACCTCCCCTTTTGATGATGTCAAAAAGGGGAGAGTTATTTTGAGAGAGTTATCTTGAGAGAGATATTTGTGATATTTTGTGTTGTAGCACTTTATGTGTTTGGATATTTGTGTGTTTTGGACACGTAGTATTTGTGTTATGGACATGCAGTATTTATTTGTGTTTTGGACATGTATTTGGATTTCTACATGTATGCTTTGTGGACGTATTTCTTTATATGTATCCATGTTCTATCTTGATATATGAACGTATTTCTTTATATGTATCCATGTTCTATCTTGATATATGACATGAGTATTTGTCCTATGTTATGAGTACTTGTTGACATGGAAATATGTGTTTATCATTTTTATATACTATGCCCACAGACGATTTTTGTCATTTATGATATGCTTGTGTTGAGGGGGAGCTTCACTTGAAGTCTCTACCCAAAATATTTTGTGATAACTACATATGTTTTGCCATCATCAAAAAGGGGGAGATTGTTGGCCCAAAGGCCATTATCCCAGTTATTTTGATGATAACAAAACATATTTAGTTATGTATTTAACATGTTTTATTTCAGAATATTTCAGGTTATTTAACAGGTTGTTTTTGACGGCTCCGCTAAAAGACTCACAAGTTTGGACGCCGCTAAAATGAAGATTCCCAAGCTACGCACAACTAGGATGCTTTGGGATCAAGATGATGAAGTGAAGATCAAGACAAGATCAAAACGACAAAGAAAAACAAAATTTGTAATTGTATTTTTATTTTAGACATTTTGTCAAAACTAGATATTAGAAGTAGAGCTATGGGATCATCACACACACACATTTCAGTTAGGCTTCAAAAAGATTTTTCAATTCCATTTCTAACTTAGTTTTTAAAAGAGAACATATTTGAAAATACGCGTTTTAGAAAAACAATAGTTTTTGGAAAAACATTTTCATTGAAAAACAAGTTTGTTTTCAAAGAATTTTATCAAACTACTTTTAACATGTTTGAAGTATGACA
Source organism: Agave tequilana (assembly GCA_038442645.1). NCBI lineage: Eukaryota > Viridiplantae > Streptophyta > Magnoliopsida > Asparagales > Asparagaceae > Agave > Agave tequilana. The sequence goes on along the minus strand of JAVJIF010017966.1, from coordinate 89,723 downwards.
CATGCTTATACTTCATGTTTTTACAAGTTCCAAAATCTTACCCAAAACCAAAACCAAAACCTAGATTTTCTGGTTCTGGAAGTTCTGTTTTTTCAGAACTTACAGTGACCGGTCGACCGGCCCGGTCGACCGATGTGCACAATACTGTGCACGTCTATATCAGTCGACCGACCCGGTCGACCGAAGTTCATTTACGTTTACGGGAGTTTTCGGTCGACCGACCCGGTCGACCGATGAGCCCCAACGGTCATATTTTTGACCGTTGGCGGTCGACCGACCCGGTCGACCGGACTCTGTCAAAAGTTCTGACAGGTCCAACAGCTAGTTTTTCTGACTGTTTTTCTTTTTGGGATTTGTCTCCAACGAGTTTTTGAGGCTGTTTTTGACCCCTATAAATAGAGGGTCACCTCATATTGATTAGACAACAATTGCAAAATATTTCATAAGAGTTTTACAAAGATTTTCAAAGCTTTCCTTCATAAAAGATTTTCCAAAGCCTAAATTCCCAACACCCAACTTGTAGCCTATTCCTCTAGCTTCTCTCTAGATTTTGCACACCACAATCCCAAGCTTTACATCTACATATTTGGTTCTAGGATTGTGCAAGTGAGCTTTTGTAAAGTGATCAAGTGTGATCACTCATTTCTTCTTGGAGTGAAGTTGTAGAGGCATCGGCCTCAAGGGAGCTAGTGAGCTTCGGGTGGTGTTGCGGCATCACAAGTGTAAGGGACAAGTGTGTCCTTGTATTGGCGATCCGGTGGGATCAACGATAGTAGTGCAAATCCTTCAAGTGTGAAGGCGGGGACGTAGAGCGTGGCTCGAACCTCGGAAACACATCCTTGCGTTTGCGTTTGATCAATTTTCTCTAACTCTACTCCTTTTAATTCTTGCACCTTAATTGTTGTATTTATTGCAAGTCTTTATTTGTGCTATTTGTGTGTGAAAGTTTTAATTCCGCAAAATTGCCATAATTCATATAGCCATCACCTATTCACCCCCCCTCTAGGTGATTTCACCCTTTTAAAATTCTTGAGGTGAGAGTTCCAGCAGTTCTTGATGTCATTGTTAGTCTCTCTGGGAGGTAAGAAGCAATTGCTTCCCATCTGCAGTAATAAAAGTTGTACCAATTGAATTAATATATGAAGAGTCTTTGTATCTTTAAACCAAAAGTTGATTAAGATCTAAAATTAAAAAGTGAATTTTAATTGATTTTTTACTTATTTCCCAAGAGAGATTGGAGATGAATAATGAGCTTGTCCTCATGATCAGTGAAGTTTTTTTTTTTTTAAGAAAAAATCGTGAGGCCAAAAGGACCCCTCATAATTAGCGAAGTTGCCACGCTTGGTCCCTTGACTCAGGTAGTTTGTCCATCTCAGACTATAGCTCTTGCTGCATCTCAAAAGTTCTATCAACCAAAGGAGAAAGTTAACCAAAAACATAATAAACAAATTGAACGGGGAAAATAAAAGGCTACACTTGAAACAGAGCAACCAAAATCTAAAGAACCTTTTGGGGTCCAGATCGTTTTGGACCATTAGATTACTAAAATCAGAAAAGCTAGGAAAAAAATAAACCCTGAAATAGTTGTTTTGGATCTAAATAGCTAGTGATCAGCTTGTTCTGTTAACAAAGGCCATATAAAATAAATAATTAGGTTAATTACCATTGTTAGTAGACACTACTCTCTAGTTGCCAAGGGCCATGCTTTTGGATGTAGGAGGCAAGGATGATGTCCTCCTCTGGTGTCCATGTCCTTTTCTTCACCTCAATTTTGTCACAACAAGGTGGCCTTCCCGTTGAGAAATTTTGAGAAAGGCAGTTTGACAGAGAGGTTGAGGATGAAACTGAGTATGTATTTGTTTTATACAAGGCAAAACACAAGGCAAAACACAAGGAGACAGCAATGAGCATTTACTCATACTCTCTCAAAAGTCATCTCTCTGTGTGCGCGCGCGTCGCACAAACCACGGTAATTCAATGAGAATGCACCGGGAAAAAAGAAAACACTGCATGCTCTCAAAGTTCGGTCTTCGTTTTTAGAGTTTTTGAATTATAACAGTTATTATATCTCAGTTATTATGATGAGTAACAACTAATTAAAACAAAGTGTTGGGTTCTAAGAAATGGGCTACTATTTTTATAAATTATAAATAATAGGTGGCAGTGTTGGGATTTGGCATGATTGATGTTATTGAAGGCAGTGGAGTAGTGTTAAATGATCCACGTTTTTGGGGGCCCCACTATACTTGGGGGCCCTAGGCAACCGCCTCGTTTGCCTAGGAGTTGAGCCGACCTTGATCATAGACATACTTTTGTTGGCGCAAAGATCATTTGCCCTAAGTTTTGATGATGATAATCCCATGTAGTTATTTATTCTAACATTTCAATCTAAATAAGTTTCAGGTAATAAGATTGATTTCATGTTGAGTTTGGCTTCTCCATAAAGACTCACAAGTGTATGAAGCCCTCAAGATTTGGTGATTTTAGAGCTAAGCTAACAAGATCGCAACATGGAATTCATTCCAAGAGACAAGCTCCAAGGGATTCTATTTTTCAAATAAAAGCAATTTTATTTTCCTTTTAATGTAAGATTTTTTAGTTTGTTAAAACCAAGAATTAGTGATATAGTTTGCTTTGGAGATTCACATACACACATACACACAAATATTATTTGAATTTTTACTTTAAGAGTTTTTGAAGTTGGTTTCAAAAGAGTACAAAATAATATTTATTTACTTGATTTATTTGTATTTAAAAGAGAGTTTTTCTTTCCAACAAAATATTAGTTCTACTTCTTAAAATTTTGTGTTGATCCTTAATCTCACAGTTTGGACTTCACAATATTACTGAACTATAGTTTGATCCTTTTTATTGAAAAATACATTGCAAAATGAAAACAGAATTTCAATCATGTTTATAAGTTTTTTGTACTGGGTCAGTCGATCGGGGGATCGACCGAAGTGCACAAGAAAGCATTGTGCATCTCAGTCGACCGGCCAGTCGATTGACAGTAACCTAACTACTCTATGTTTAGGGTTGGTCGATCGACGCTGCCCAACGGTAAAAAAAATATGATCGTTGACGGTCGACCGGGCGGTCGACGAAGCTGGCTGTTTTGGCATTTTCTGTCTCAAACTGCTTTATTTTTAATCCAATGTTTAAAAGTTAATCAAAAATGGCTATATTGGTTTTCTCTCTACTATTTTGAACACCTATAAATAAAAACCATGTAGATGATTAACCAAGATAATATTTAAGATATATATTCATTTCTAGACTCAATTTCTTAAGAGAAAAGATTTCAAAAAGAGAAGTTTTCAAATACAAAGTCCATTACAAAAATCTCTCTTGCTTGATTCCTAATTCCACTGATTTCGAAGTGTAACGCCCCGCCCTACCGAGTACGGAAACTCTACTGCAACGTACATACACAGGGCAAAAATATTCGCACATATGTAAGTTAAGCATAACAGTATAGTCAGGAATCAAAGTACGAAAGCATAGTGGTAGTATACATTCCAACCTTACAGTCCAAGTACATTGTTATCACAGTATGTGATCTAATATTACATGAATATTACATCACTGAACATGCAAAGGTACGAATTATAAGAAATTTATAAGATAAATTCGGTAGATGCTCACGATCTGGAAAGGGATCTCGAGAGTCAGATAAAGGAAATGGATCTGGAGGACTATCTTACATGATCTCACGCTTCTGCCAAGTTCCGATCCTGAGACTCATTACTGAAATCACCTAGAGGGGGGGGGGTGAATAGGTGATGGCTATATGATTTATGGCAATTTTGCGGAATTAAAACTTTCACACACAAATAGCACAAATAAAGACTTACAATAAATACTACAATTAAGGTGCAAGAATTGAAAGGAGTAGAGTTAGAGAAAATTGATCAAACGCAAACGCAAGGATGTGTTTCCGAGGTTCGAGCCACGCTCTACGTCCCCGTCTTCACACTTGAAGGATTTGCACTACTATCGTTGATCCCACCGGATCGCCAATACAAGGACACACTTGTCCCTTACACTTGTGATGCCGCAACACCACCCGAAGCTCACTAGCTCCCTTGAGGCCGATGCCTCTACAACTTCACTCCAAGAAGAAATGAGTGATCACACTTGATCACTTTACAAAAGCTCACTTGCACAATCCTAGAACCAAATATGTAGATGTAAAGCTTGGGATTGTGGTGTGCAAAATCTAGAGAGAAGGTAGAGAGTAGGCCACAAGTTGGGTGTTGGAAATTTAGGCTTTGGAAAATCTTTTATGAAGGAAAGCTTTGAAAATCTTTGTAAAACTCTTATGAAATATTTTGCAATAGTTGTCTAATCAATATGAGGTGACCCTCTATTTATAGGGGTCAAAAACAGCCTCAAAAACTCGTTGGAGACAAATCCCAAAAAGAAAAACAGTCAGAAAAACTAGCTGTTGGACCTGTCAGAACTTTTGACAGAGTCCGGTCGACCGGGTCGGTCGACCGCCAAGGGTCAAAAATATGACCGTTGGGGCTCATCGGTCGACCGGGTCGGTCGACCGAAAACTCCCGTAAACGTAAATGAACTTCGGTCGACCGGGTCGGTCGACTGATATAGACGTGCACAGTATTGTGCACATCGGTCGACCGGGCCGGTCGACCGGTCACTGTAAGTTCTGAAAAAACAGAACTTCCAGAACCAGAAAATCTTGGTTTTGGTTTTGGGTTTTGGGTAAGATTTTGGAACTTGTAAAAACATGAAGTATAAGCATGTGTCATACTTCAAACATGTTAAAAGTAGTTTGATAAAATTCTTTTGAACACAAACTTGTTTTTCAATGAAAATGTTTTTCCAAAAACTATTGTTTTTCTAAAACGCGTATTTTCAAATATGTTCTCTTTTAAAACTAAGATAGAAATGGAATTGAAAATCTTTTTGAAGCCTAACTGAAATGTGTGTGTGTGATGATCCCATAGCTCTACTTCTAATATCTAGTTTTGACAAATGTCTAAAAATAAAAATACAATTACAAATTTTGTTTTTCTTTGACGTTTTGATCTTGTCTTGATCTTCACTTCATCATTTTGATCCCAAAGCATCCTAGTTGTGCGTAGCTTGGGAATCTTCATTTTAGCGGCGTCCAAACTTGTGAGTCTTTTAGCGGAGCCGTCAAAAACAACCTGTTAAATAACCTGAAATATTCTGAAATAAAACATGTTAAATACATAACTAAATATGTTTTGTTATCATCAAAATAACTGGGATAATGGCCTTTGGGCCAACAATCTCCCCCTTTTTGATGATGGCAAAACATATGTAGTTATCACAAAATATTTTGGGTAGAGACTTCAAGTGAAGCTCCCCCTCAACACAAGCATATCATAAATGACAAAAATCGTATGTGGGCATAGTATATAAAAATGATAAACACATATTTCCATGTCAACAAGTACTCATAACATAGGACAAATACTCATGTCATATATCAAGATAGAACATGGATACATATAAAGAAATACGTCCACAAAGCATACATGTAGAAATCCAAATACATGTCCAAAACACAAATAAATACTGCATGTCCATAACACAAATACTACATGTCCAAAACACACAAATATCCAAACACATAAAGTACTACAACACAAAATATCACAAATATCTCTCTCAAGATAACTCTCTCAAAATAACTCTCCCCCTTTTTGACATCATCAAAAGGGGAGGTCACTCATCATCATCTCCAGCTTCCTCATCAGCCGTCTGCTCTTCGTCACCAGCGTCTTCGCCTGAAGAAATGACCTCATCTGGGTCAATGCCATCGACTCTGGTCCGCGGTGGTGGAACTGAAGCACGAGCTCTGGGAGGGAATGGAGGACCGGTAGACGGAAGACGACAAGCAGTCGCAGTACGATCAGGAACGGTCATGGAAAACTGTGCAAAGAGAGCCTGAAACTGGACATCCACGAATCTCATGGAGTCAGCAAAGTATGACATGTCGTTCCTGACCTCTGCCCGAAAAGCAGCTTCCTGAACGTCACGAGCATCCAACTCCGCACGAACCCAGGCCTGGTGCGCCTCGATCTGAGTGCGGACCTCCGAAGAGAGAAGTGCCAGAACCTCTGAAGAAAAGACAGGAGCTGAAGCAGAAGAAGATCCTGGTGCAGATGATGGGCCAGGACCAGCAGGAGGAAGATGTGGTTGCACAGGGGCGTGTCTACGCAGCTGCGCTTCCATCATCTTCAGGATAACTCCATTGATGTTTGTCAGGGGGCTTGAAGGAGTTTCGGCAGAAAGATCAAAGTCAAGAGCTCGAAGAAGATGGGTAATAAGCATGCCGTAGGGCAAACTTCTACCCGCAGTACGGATCTGATCAGAGCCCATATGATAAGCTATGACTCTAGGAAAATTCACCTTAATGCCTTTAAGAAGACAATAGATGATCAAAGGGACACAACCCCTAGCATGGCTATACTCACCATGTTTGGGGACAATGTTGAAAAAGATAATCTTGGCAAGGACTTGAGATTGCAGTGTGTACCTACTCACTACCTCATTTCTAACCAACCCGGGATTGTCATTCCCGTGGATCAGAGTAGAGGCGGTGAGTGAAGACTCACCCTCAGGAAATTCGAAATCATGTAAATCATGAGAATACACATCTGCTCCGCCAGTGGAGAGATGCAGAATCCTAGCAAACCGACCGATAGAGAGGTCGATTTCCCTACCTAGAACTCTAGATGTGATCCGGTTACCATCAAATTCATAGTTGGCATAAAAGTAAGGAACAAGGGAAGTGTATACTTGTTCCTTAATGGTCAAGAACTCAACTAGATTATTATTTTGCAGGATTTGAGGGATATCTAGGTGTTCAAAATCCTGAATGGTAACAAATCTCCCTGAATTGATATTTCTAGTGGAGAGGTGGGAGTATCTATCTTCAGCTAGATCATTTCTAAAGGGCCGTACAGGTCTAGGAACCTGAGATGAGGGTTGAGCAATACCCTTCCCCTTCTCAGTTCGAGATCTCTTAGGCATGATTAATAAAAATTTGATTTTTAGGTGAAATCAAGATTATGGCACGATCTAGAAGCTAAGCAACCTAAAATAGTGACAAAGGAATAGAGATATCTAAGCTAGAAGTGAAGATTCACAATAAAAATTCGATTTTTACCTTGATGAAAATTCTGAAACCCTAACTGAAAAATCCTGAAATTCTTCGAATCCGGTGGTTGGAAGTTGTTGAAATCGAAGATCTGAAGGTGGAATGAAGGATTTGAGATGGGTTTTAAAAAGATTTGGATTTGGTTGAAGGATTGGAGAGAAATCAAATATGGGCAAATTTTGGGGTTTTCGGTCGCTGAGTGAAATGAGAGAGAGAGAGAGAGAAGATGAAATTATATAGCAGATTTGGGCAAAAACACGATGATCGGTCGACCGGTCCGGTCGACCGAATCCAACCGAGAGCTCTGTAAACGATATCGGTCGACCGGGTCAGTCGACCGAAATATCCCGAGACCACAGCAGGCCAGCATCGGTCGACCGGAATTCTGGTCGGTCGACCGGTAGCACAGAAAAAAATAAAAATTTTCTCTCAGGCAGAGTCGGTCGACCGGAGATTTAGGGGTCGGTCGACCGGCTTTGCCTGAAAAACAGCTAACAGCAAATAGCCCAAAAAAATTTTAAGTAATTTTGTAATCTAAAGCAGGTATTATATATTAAGCATATAGGAACACACCAACAGTTTTTAAATCTTCATTAAGTCTTTACAAACATCAAAATACAAGCAATCCAATTTTAATTTTATTTTCATATTTAAACAAAGATTTTAAAGATGTTGAAGCCGAATACCCAGTGACGGGTTCTGAACTTCATCCTCTTGATTCCTCTTGAATGAGTTGAGGTGCGCAATTGCCATCTTTAAGGTATTTGCTTAAATAAGAAAACTTACAAATGTTTAATTTTTATTTATGAAAATAATGTGTATATGCATACAAGTATATAATCACAAATACTAAACTATACATGTGGACATGTGATGAACAAGGCATGAAACAAAGATATAAAAGTTAACACAAGGCACATATACATCATGATAGAAAGGTAGTTCTATACAAGCATATATCAATAGAATACAAAAGCAAACTATCAATTCTATACATATGTATACATGTCAAAAAAAATCAAAATTGAACATGGCATATACAATCATGTTAGAGTTGCAAGTTTATACTAATCATGTATCAATGAAGCATAAAACTAAACTAGCAATCCTATAACAATTGTATATACAAAATTAAAAACTCTTAAATGGAGATGTTACCAATTTACGGGCAATCTCCAAAATTAGGTGCCTCCACGATAGCGATGCAATCTTGATGTGTTCTTTAAGCTTTGTTGCATCCACCACCCGGGCACCGTTTCCTCCTAAGTCTTGGAGGATGTAGATCCACCTATACCTGTTTCATTTGAAATCGGTGGCTCTTTTGGTACCCAAATCTTAGTGGGTCCTTTGGGGTTAGATCCGGGGCGAACCCAAACAAATTTATTTTTAACATTGTTCTTAGCATAACAAAATTTTTCTAAATGGCCTTTGCGGCCACAATGTGTGCAAATATAAATTCTACCACTATTGTACATGAATGCATGCTTATGAGTGTGTGCATGTTTCCGTGCATGTGTATGTGTATGTTGTGCATGTTTCCCTTGGGGGGCTCCCTTAGGAAATTTAGATGCTATCTTTTTCAAATCAAATGCATAGCTTTTTAAATTTGAGTCCAAAACTTCAACACGTTTTTGGATCTCAACAAAATCATTTTTATCAATTGAAACCATGTTTTGCCTTTACTAGCTAGTTTATATTTTTCAAAATCATTTTTCAATTTATCAAATGAACTAGATAAGGCATTTTTCTCATTTACTACTAATTCAAGTTTATTCTTTAAAACATCATTTTCCCTTTTTAACTTTTTATTATGAGATTGCGAAATCTCATATCTATGTTGTAATTCCTCAAAGAAACGTGCTAGTTCATCCATAGTGAGATCATCATCATCAAGAGAGTTTTCAATTGTTACCTTAGGAGCGTCGTCTCCTTGTGCCATGAAGCACATGTTGGCGGCGTCGTGCTCCTCTTCGGATTCCGACTCCGTGTCATCCCATGTAGCGGCCAACGCTTTCTTCTTTCTTTGCCCATTCTTGGATGTGGTTGCTTGTAGAGCGGGGCAATCGGCAATTAGGTGACCGATCTTCTTGCAATGAAAGCAAGGACCGGGTTCATCTCTTTTCTTCTCGTACCTTCCTTGAGGCTTCCCTCTTCGGAAGTTACTTTGCCGTCCCTTCTTGTAGAACATCTTGCCCACCTTCCGGATGAGCATGGCGAAATCCTCATCGCAATCCTCCGATGAGTCATCCTCTTCGTGTATGGTAGGAGCGGCTTTGAAGGCAATGGTCTTCTTCTTTGGTGCCTCCCTTTCTTCTCTAACTTTCATCTCCATCTCATGTGTCTTGAGATTTCCGATGAAGCCGGAGAAGTCCATCTCCTCTTTGTCGTTGAGTTCCTTGAGAGTGGTCGCCTTGACTTCCCAAGCTTTGGGAAGAGCTCTAATCACCTTCCTTATCTTTTGATCATTATCAATCTTGTCGCCTAAGGAAGAAAGAGCATTAGTTATTTTTATAAAACGGGTGAGCATGTCATCAATGCTCTCATTATCAAACATATAGAAATTCTCATATTGAGAACGTAGCAAGTCAACTTTGGCTCTCTTGACTTGAGACGTTCCCTCATGAGTCACAATGAGTATGTTCCAAACCTCAAATGCGGATTTACAATTTATTATGCGTGCAAGGTCATCTTCATTTAGGGCTTGGGTTAATGCATATTGTGCCCTAGCATTAGCCTCATAGTCTTTGGAAGTATCCTCGGACCATGTGCTCTCATCACTAGTTGGTTCAATGAAGTCTTTGGTAATGGCCCTAGCTACCCTAACACCTAAGGATTTCAAGAACAAGTTCATCTTGACTTTCCAAATGGGAAAGTTCAAGCCATCAAATTTTGGTGGGGATTTAATGCTAGAAAAGTCCATGGATGCCATGAATGCACAAGCAAATGTAAATGCAACACAAATGAATATAGCCAAATATGGATCTCCCTAAGGTTGTTAGACCTAAGTTGTAGGGTTAGGCTCTGATACCAATTGAAATCACCTAGAGGGGGGGGGTGAATAGGTGATGGCTATATGATTTATGGCAATTTTGCGGAATTAAAACTTTCACACACAAATAGCACAAATAAAGACTTACAATAAATACTACAATTAAGGTGCAAGAATTGAAAGGAGTAGAGTTAGAGAAAATTGATCAAACGCAAACGCAAGGATGTGTTTCCGAGGTTCGAGCCACGCTCTACGTCCCCGCCTTCACACTTGAAGGATTTGCACTACTATCGTTGATCCCACCGGATCGCCAATACAAGGACACACTTGTCCCTTACACTTGTGATGCCGCAACACCACCCGAAGCTCACTAGCTCCCTTGAGGCCGATGCCTCTACAACTTCACTCCAAGAAGAAATGAGTGATCACACTTGATCACTTTACAAAAGCTCACTTGCACAATCCTAGAACCAAATATGTAGATGTAAAGCTTGGGATTGTGGTGTGCAAAATCTAGAGAGAAGGTAGAGAGTAGGCCACAAGTTGGGTGTTGGAAATTTAGGCTTTGGAAAATCTTTTATGAAGGAAAGCTTTGAAAATCTTTGTAAAACTCTTATGAAATATTTTGCAATAGTTGTCTAATCAATATGAGGTGACCCTCTATTTATAGGGGTCAAAAACAGCCTCAAAAACTCGTTGGAGACAAATCCCAAAAAGAAAAACAGTCAGAAAACTAGCTGTTGGACCTGTCAGAACTTTTGACAGAGTCTGGTCGACCGGGTCGGTCGACCGCCAACGGTCAAAAATATGACCGTTGGGGCTCATCGGTCGACCGGGTCGGTCGACCGAAAACTCCCGTAAACGTAAATGAACTTCGGTCGACCGGGTCGGTCGACTGATATAGACGTGCACAGTATTGTGCACATCGGTCGACCGGGCCGGTCGACCGGTCACTGTAAGTTCTGAAAAAACAGAACTTCCAGAACCAGAAAATCTTGGTTTTGCTTTTGGGTTTTGGGTAAGATTTTGGAACTTGTAAAAACATGAAGTATAAGCATGTGTCATACTTCAAACATGTTAAAAGTAGTTTGATAAAATTCTTTTGAACACAACTTGTTTTTCAATGAAATTTTTTTCCAAAAACTATTGTTTTTCTAAAATGCGTATTTTCAAATATGTTCTCTTTTAAAACTAAGATAGAAATGGAATTGAAAAATCTTTTTGAAGCCTAACTGAAATGTGTGTGTGTGATGATCCCATAGCTCTACTTCTAATATCTAGTTTTGACAAAATGTCTAAAAATAAAAATACAATTACAAATTTTGTTTTTCTTTGACGTTTTGATCTTGTCTTGATCTTCACTTCATCATTTTGATCCCAAAGCATCCTAGTTGTGCGTAGCTTGGGAATCTTCATTTTAGCGGCGTCCAAACTTGTGAGTCTTTTAGCGGAGCCGTCAAAAATAACCTGTTAAATAACCTGAAATATTCTGAAATAAAACATGTTAAATACATAACTAAATATGTTTTGTTATCATCAAAATAACTGGGATAATGGCCTTTGGGCCAACAATTACGCTTCCGCTACGCACTCCAATCAGCAATAGGAAGTCCTGATACTCCAGGCTCCGGATCTGAACATGCAGATCCATGGTTGTAAGGATGTAACCCAACGAGTACATAAGAAAGCCAAGTGGCGTGCGCAAAAACAAATACACATGTACAAAAAATAGATGAAGTTACGTGAAAATATGTTTATGTATGCATGAAATTATGCGTAAATCATATTAATGAAAGCATATGTAATTCATCAGCTGTATATGTATCTAATTGTAGAAACTCAATCTCTGGATCCATGAGATTAGAACGTCTAGGGGATAATTGATCGGGGTAAAACCGCACACAAAAGTGTATGTTTTGAAGTGAAGATTTAAAGTGTGTGTGTTTTGTCTTCCTCGTTACTTCCGTTATAGCATAGAGGCCAAAACGAGTCGAATCCATAAGGATGGGAGGCGATAGAAGCTTTACCAGTTGATTCACGTGTTTGTTAAAAAGTTCTTCAAAGTTTTAAAGAATGAAAAGAAAGGAAAACAAAGAATAAACAGAGAGGTACGGTGAAATACGAAGAAGTGGGAGTCATAGAAAAGAATGGCATTTGTGGTTTTTGATACTTCTAAAATAAAGTGAAAAAGAAAGAAAACTCATGACACTAACTACTAATGACTCCACCAACATGCTAACCTCTTAGTGAAAGTTGCCTCACATGTATCATTGGCCATCACTAGTCCTTGGTTCAAGAGCGATTCAAAGCATGACCCATATGTAACTCATCACAACCTAACTCATCAAACAAGTGCAAGCTACACTTAAACCATCAATACTATAGAAAAGTAAGCATGGCGTAAAGTAATGTTAGCTTGTTAGTGGCTAGGAAGTTAGAGTGTTAGATCTATCATCATGAGCCATCAATGGCTCTTGCAAGAGCAAGGCCAAACTGAGGCTATTAGATTCATGTGGATTATCAAATATGAAGTTAGCAAGTTAGTGGTTAGCAGTTAGTTGCCATGACAGAAAAGTTAGCTACACATGTAAAAGAGATTAGAGAGACGAAAACATAGAGAGGTAAAGAGAGCACCTTTCATTGATTGTCACCTCCTATTACAAGCACTCTTGCATTCCAAGCATGTACCACTCTCTCTCCCTATTACAAGATCTACAAAATAGAAAATACAATGGAGGAAGAGGAACTAACCTAAACTAAACTACCCTAAACTACAACATGGAATGAAAACTACTCCTAAAGCTCTGCATATCTCTGCTCTGAAACCCCAGGGGGGTATTTATAGCCACCACGGAAGAGGGGGCCAGGGGACAGGCCCTGGCCCAAAACGCGGCCAGGGTCACGGCCATACTGGGGCCGCGCCCGCTGCGCTTTGAGCCGCGCGCGGTCCCGTCTGTCCCCTGTCAGGTTCTGTGCCCGGTTTTGGTTTTGCAGCTCCTGGTTTTGACAGAATCAGCTCTCTAGGTCAATGGCTATCTTTAATAGGCCTTTAATCACCAATTAAATGGTGATTTAGGGTCTTCTTCTTCATTGCACACCATGGACCTAGAATCAAGCAAGCAAAGATTTATTAGCAGAATTTAATATGAAATTACTATGTAGATGTGATACAAATTATGCAAAATTAGAGACTAATCACACCCTCACACTTATCTTTTACTCGTCCTGAGCAAAACAAAAACTAAGGAATTATTACACCACTTTCGCAGGTGACGCGATTGCACTGAGCATGTGCAACAAGCCGTTAAACCTCTAAGTTTCCTTAGAGGAGGAGTTTTGTCTCCTGAGGGTTTTCAGCGGATTACACCCACAAAATTCATAAAGAAAGAAATCAAATGTTAGTATTTTGAAAACACATTTTGAAATAGAGAAAAATGTTGAAGTATTTTTGCGAAAATATAAGTGATCTAAGGTCATAGGTTAACCAGAAATTGTTCTTTCTTAAACTCAGTCAAAATGCAAAAAATCTTATTATAAATTAAATGTAAGAATTTAAAATTGAATTGACTCTTTGATCTTTCATAAAACTCTTAGAAAAATATGCACTTTGTGAACTGTGAAGATTTTTGGGATATCGACTCAAACTTTCATGCCATTTATTTAATATATATTATTATTTATTTTTTTATTTTTTTATTTTTTCTTCCCTTAGTTTTCTTAGGCTTTCTTATTTACCCGGGTAGTGAGCCTTTAGCCGGTGACTCCCAAATCAGATGGTCTTAGGGCACCAGATGAGAAAACATCCCTCGAACTTAAGGACTCGAGTAAACAAGACCACAAAACTAAAGGGGGTTATTTTATTTTTTTGTTCACCATTTTAGGTATGAATAATCATGCTTCCTGAGGCATAATTACCCAACTTCAATAAGTGATTTTTATTATCATAATTTTTTTAATATAATTTATGGTATTTGCAGTTTTTGTTTCACTCCCAAAAATTGTGTAAGTGTGGAGTGCATAAATCTAAGGCAAAAAATTCAAGATCAAATTATCTTTTCAATTTTACTTTCTTATCCTAAAATTTAGACAAGATCTATTATTTTGACTTGGTTTAAAAATTTCATTTTTCAGGTCTTCCTAATTCCTAAGATAATCTTAATTTTCTTAAAAGTGGATCAAAACTATTTCTCTTAATTCAAAAAGTTTTGTAAAAAGAAAAGAAAAGATTTTTTTTTAAAGAAGTGTGAAAGAAAGAAAATATAAAACTAACTACGTTAGTAAACCCTCCCCCACACTTATCTCATGCATGGTCCTCAATGCATCGTGAATGTGTAAATACATGAAACAAATGGAGAGGGAAGGAAGATTACCTCAAGGGGGTGGCTCTGGTGGTGGTCGGATTGGGCCAAGCGTTGCAACCCAATCAAGATATCGTGGATCATCTAGAAACCTACCAAGGACCTCTCTAATATGACCCCAGAAAAGAATGATGGATTAAAAGTCTTATTGAAAAATTTATCCCCATCTAATTTCCAATTGTCAAAAATAATTACTGAGTCACTTTCTTCAACATGCTTGTCCAATAATGAAGTGTGATTTTGAGAGATGATTGATTTGGACTCAAATGAGCAGGAACAAAAACCGATACCAACTCGGGAAGTTGACTCAGATCAAGTCGAGAGTCAACAATGAGAGTCGAAATTGGTTCAAAAATAGGGTCCAGACCAAAGAATTGATGTTCACACACTGTCCCCATTAATGAAGTGTGATCATAAGAGATTGGTGATTTCATTTTACGGTGTACTGGTACAGGATTCAATATTAACTCTAGAATAGAGAAAAAATCTGGTAAGGATACCGGGGTCATTATTGAATCAAAAAGTGAAATGGAGTTCCCAACAAGAAGTTCAGGATCACATTCAGGTTTGATTTCAATTTTAGGGACGGGATAACTTGCCAAAATGTCCAGGCGACTTTCATAACTTGGAGATTGGTCAAGTTCAAATGTGTGTTCTGAAATTGAATCTTGATTTCCAAAAGAACATGATTCTTGGGTCCAATCGGTAGAGTTAGGAATATAAGTATTGGTCAACGGTTGACAAGAAAGATTATCCTCGCTCTCATTGATCAAATCGCCCCTAATTGAGTCTAACCTACTGATAGGTTGGGTACAGAATTCGGATTTGGAATCATGTCTTCCATACTCTTGGCAATTGATTGATAATATGAGTATAGACGTTGATTTTGAAAATTATGGTGAAATTGTGAGTCCATCGGATTTTGTGATTGCTGCTCGGACTCACGCAAGGGTTCCATACTCAAATCCAGTATTGATGGTTGTTCATTTTGAATAGGTGAGACTGGAAAAGATGAGTAGGACTCTTGAAAATTTGTTTGAGATGAGGAGTCCAACATGTTTTGCATTCTATCACAAAAGACTTCCAAACGCTTTTCTAGCTCAGGTTCTTCTTCAATTGGATGCTCTAGAAAAGGAGTATGTGAAGTTTGATGTGGGAAGGATTGTGAATTGAACAAAATTTGCATTTGTTGTAAGGACTCTTCTATACTCCTTTCCAAATCAGATTTTTCTTCGGTTGGTGGAACAGGAAAAGGAGTATATGAACCAAAATTGGGAATGAATTTTGTGAAAATTGTGGATAAGGCGGTTGAAAGTTTAACTCGGGGGAGTTGAATCCCCATGGACTCTGTGAAGAGTAGAAATTATTTTGAAAATCTTGGTTATAGGATTGGAGATATGGGTCATATTGAGTCGGATAATCCCAACTCGGCATATATTGTTGGTTCATGTTATACATAGCCGGGTTGGAGTTATCCAAGTCAAATGAGGTCGGAGTGAAATATGGATTCATATTTGGATTGAAAGAATTATTGTTGTTAAAATCCATTTCACAATATACAAGAAAAAGAAAACAAACAATCAAACAAACAAAGAAAAGAAAACAAGCCTATGCTAGGGTTGACTTAGACCTAGATGACTCCTAACTGGTTAGACTGTCCACGGGGGTCTATTGTTGGAAGCTGACCACGAGTTAATCGGCCAGGTAGGGGCAAGATCAGTGGGAGATATCCGTGCCGAAGTAACGGGCCTAATTATGCCAAACCACTGTTCTTCAAGGTTTCGCCTCTCAATCCCCAACCTTAGACACCGATTTAGCAAGAGTCAAATTCTAACAATTTCCCCCTTAGGTTAATCTCCTAAATGAGTCCGAGATGTCCCTAGGGGCCAACGTCTAGCAATTTTTATTAGGCTTGGGTTGTGTGAGTGGGGAGGTGATTTTGGGCTAAGGGAGGGTAATAACTTCCCCACCTTATGTTGTATTGGGTGTTGCCCTTAAGTTAAATTTGTGCAAGTGTGCAATATAGACAAGCATGAACACAAAAAGCGTGTAAATCACTGAAGTGTTTGTCCTATACTATATGCAATGCCATATGTACACCTCCTATCACAACAACATAAGAACAAAATACAGTATATTGGAATGAAAATTGACACGTGCCTAGATGCAAATGTCTAAACCATTTTAAAGCATCCAATTTCTGTATTTTACTTCTTAAAATTATTTACAGTGTACAAGTAATATAAACAAAAATTAGCAGCAGAGTATATGAATGTACAAGAAGTTACCCGACCACACTTGAGCAAGTGTGGACTTCTGCAATGCTAAAATTTAACCTGCACACCAAAAAAACAAAGAAGAAAAGTTAACAAACTTGTGAAATCAAACCGTTCCCATCCCCGGCAACGGCGCCAAAATTTGATCGGGGTAAAACCGCGCACAAAAGTATATGTTTTGAAGTGAAGATTTAAAGTGTGTGTGTTTTGGCTTCCTCGATACTTCCATTATAGCATAGAGGCTAAAACGAGTCGAATCCACAAGGATGGGAGGCGATAGAAGCTTTACCGGTTGATTCACGTGTTTGTTAAAAAGTTCTTCAAAGTTTTAAAGAATGAAAAGAAAGAAAAATAAAGAATAAAAAGAGAGGTACGGTGAAATACGAAGAAGTGGGAGACATAGAAAAGAATGGTATTTGTGGTTTTTGATACTTCTAAAACAAAGTGAAAAAGAAAGAAAACTCATGGCACTAACTACTAATGACTCCACCAACATGCTAACCTCTTAGTGATAATTGCCTCACATGTATCATTGGTGATCACTAGTGCTTGGTTCAAGAGCGATTCAAAGTATGACCCATATGTAACTCATCACAACCTAACTCATCAAACAAGTGCAAGCTACACTTAAACCATCAATACTATAGAAAAGTAAGCATGGAGTAAAGTAATGTTAGCTTGTTAGTTGTTAGGAAGTTAGAGTGTTAGATCCATCATCATGAGCCATCCATGGCTCTTGCAAGAGCAAGGCCAAACCAAGGCTATTAGATTCATGTGGATTATCAAATAAGAAGTTAGCAAGTTAGTGGTTAGTAGTTAGTTGCCATGAGAGAAAAGTTATCTACACATGTAAAAGAGATTAGAGAGAAAAAAAAATAGAGAGGTAAAGAGAGCACCTTTCATAGATTGTCACCTTCTATTACAAGCACTCTTGCATTCCAAGCATGTATCACTCTCTCTCTCTCCCTATTACAAGATCTACAAAATGGAAAATACAATGGAGGAAGAGGAACTAACCTAAACTAAACTACCCTAAACTACAACATGGAATAAAAACTACTCCTAAAACTCTGCATATCTCTGCTCTGAAACCCCGGGGGGGTATTTATAGCCACCAGGGAAGAGGGAGGCCAAGGGACAGGCCCAGGCCCAAAACGCGGCCGGGGCCACGGCCATACTGGGGCCACGCGCGCGGCGCTTCGAGCCGCGCGCGGTCCCATCTGTCCCCTGTCAGGTTCTGTGCCCGGTTTTAGTTTTGCAGCTCCTGGTTTTGACAGAATCAGCTCTCTAGGTCAATGGCTATCTTTAATAGGCCTTTAATCACCAATTAAATGGTGATTTTGGGTCTTCTTCTTCATTGCACACCATGGACCTAGAATCAAGCAAGCAAAGCTTTATTGGCAGAATTTAATATGAAATTACTGTGAAGATGTGATACAAATTATGCAAAATTAGAGACTAATCAATAATCCAACAAGAAAACCCTCATCTATATACCATATGCCTCACTTCACTATTAACTGGGTATATACATAACCAGAGTTGCTGAGAGTTAGTGTTGTCAAGTCATGTCATGTTTGTGAAATCATGTCGGTTATGTTTGTAGAATCATGATCAGTACAAGAGTTAAGTCAGTAACATGATTATTATTATTATTAGGACTCGTCCTACTCGGATGTCTAGGTATGTGGCCTAGCATCCCAGTTCACAATACATCCACATAGGAGTAGGCCGAGGTTGGTTATTGGAAACTGATGAGAAATCAAAGTATTATATTCATAATAGGCCCTGCACATGCCCGGGACAACGACCTCACATGGTTGGATTTGCCCTCCAACCCACGCCGCTAGGCGCAATCGTATCAGGAATAATAGGATTAGTTCAAGGTGCCATTATACCCCACGGGAACTCCTGTGACTTCAGCTAGCTCTGAATTGTGTTGCAACATCGAGCCATTATGAAGACGTACTTATTAAAGTCCATCAGTTCCCCCTGTCTAGTGTAAGTTGTATCTTTATTAGAGATGTTCAGGATTATTTCCAGTTGAGTTTCTCGATATCAATTTATGGAGAAAAAGGAAAACAGTATCGGAGTATAATAATCAGGAGATGTGAGATTCTAGAGGTAGCCCCCCGAGGATTCAAGAGGTGGCCCCATCACTAGGACATGTGATGTGGTACTTTGTTCCACGTGGCAGTTAGTTCCACACATCAGGTATGAAATTCTAGAGGTGGCCCCCGAGAATTCAAGAGGTGCCCTCATCATTAGGACATGTGACGTGGAACTTAGTTCCACGTGGCACTTGGTTCCACATACCAAAACAATAACCGGAGTATCATGCATCAGGATTTAGTAGGGATTTCCGTAAAATGATAATCTTGATTCAAGTATTAATCTAGTGAGGAGTTACGGTACCAAATTTGAAACAGTGTGATGTAATATATCAGGAGTTATGGTACCGTTTGGTAATCAATAAATGTTTTGTAGTTAGTATCCATATGTCAAGTGTAATGTCAGTATAAGTAGTCAGTATCAGGGTCAATAGTCAGTGTCAGTAACAGATATTATGTCAGGTAACTCATGATAAATATCAGTAGCAATATCAAATCAGTAATATCAGTATCAGTATCCAGTCAATAGTATTAAAGCAGCACTACAGCTATGCACATACAGCCGGAGCAAAGCAGTGTTGGGGCTAGATCAGCAAATAGTGTTTATACACCAAAACGCATAAGGGAACTCAGGAAAAAAATCGATCTTTAAATGCGAGTCTAAAATCTAGCAGAGTTTCGTCTAGGCGTGTCTAGTTATAAAGCGCTGGGCACTTGGTCCTGCTTACCAGGCGGTAGCGATAAATCCGTTAAAACAGAACTAAGCCGTTAAAAACCTCAAAGGATTAGTTAAGCTCGGAGGCTATATAAGTATCTGCAGAAGATGTTAGTACCATACACAAGCAATAAATAATATAATATAATCATAAACACAACCACAGGCTCCATATTGTGCTCCTGAGCTGGGTACCCTCTGCCCCTGTCACCATGAAATCCGAAAGTAATGGGTGACCTACAAAGTGGTCTCTCGGATGATATTCCAGAATGGATATAGCATCCGAGGCATAAAACCCCCTATCCAACTACCATGAAACCCTAATGGTAGTGGGCGGTAGCGCCAGCTGTTGCCCTTGGGTAACCGGGAGGGCTCTCTTAGGACTACGATCCCAGAAGGAAAGTTCATCCCGAGGGTCTTTATCTGCAACCTGCACCACTGTTAATCCCAAATGCCAAAAATACAGATAATTACAGAAAATACATATTAATTTCAGAAAAATATAGAAAATTCCTAAAAATACACAGAAAATTCCTAAATACTCAAAAATACATATAATATGTAGAAAATTTAATATGTAGAAAATTTATAAATACACAGATAATTTTTAAATACACAAAATAATTCTAAAAATATACGAAAAATTTCTAAAATGTAGGAAATTCATAAAAATGCCCAGATAATTTCTAAAAATTACAGAAGAATTTTAGAAATGCCTAGAACATTAAATATGCATGCATAGAAATATATGTATAGTTGTGTATATGTACGCATATGCAACAAGGGAAGTGTACTCGCTTATATCGGGAAAATACCTGATACTACATGCACGTGTGCTTATGCACAGAGAAGTGTGTGTGTGAGTGTGTGGAGGCCTTGGCCTGACCGTGGGCTGTAGGAAGGAAGAGGAGTTATGGAGAGGTGTTTAGAGAGAGAAAATGCAAAGAAGAGAGAGAAAACTAGAGAGAGAAAATTAGGGTTTTGGTTTTAGAGGATAGAGAAAGAGTGGATGGTGTGGAAATTGGTGGAGCGGGTGGAGGAGTAAGTGGGGAGGCCAAGGTGGCTGGCAGCCTGAACAAAGAAGAGAAAGTGAGAAATCTAGAGAGAGTTAAAGGAGGATAGAGAAAGTGAGTTTTTAGGGTTTTTGGAGAGAGAAAAATAGGAGAAAATTATGAAAGGTAAAGGAGAGGGAGAGGAATCCCCTTAGTAACCAGCCATGATAGGTGTGAGGGAAGAGTGAGAAAATGTAGAGAGAAGTTAAAGAGAAGAGAGAAAGTGCCTTTTTGGTGGTTTTTAGAGAGAAATAAGGATAAAAATATATAAGGTATGTAAGGATCTAGGGATGATATTAGGGTGTTGCAGAAGTGTCCATGGTGTTAGGAAAATTTTATAGGATTTTTAGAGATTTATTTGGAGGTTTTTAGGGTTTTTTTCTAGAGAGAGAAAGGTGGGGAAAATGGAGGGGAGCCGGCCTTGGCTTTACAGGTGTGGGAGAGATAAGGAAGAGGGGAGATGGCTTGCATAAGAAGCCAAAGGAGTTGGCTTCTTAAAGAAGCCATGGAGTTTTCTAGAGTAATGGAGAAAAGAAAAAGAAAAGAAAAATGATAAAAGAAAAGAAAAAGAAATATAAATGCAATTATTAATTGTTGAGGGGTTACATGTAAACCTCCCATGGAAAAAATAATATAAAATTAAAATGAAGAAAACTGGAAAAGAAATGAATTTAGAAAAGAAAGAAAAGGAAAATAAGAAGGAGAGAGAAAATAATTTAATTAAATATTTATTTAAAAAGAAAAATTATGAAATTTTAGGATAGAATCTAGTGCCAGTTTAGAGTCTCGGGGAAAAATTTTAGGTCAAACGGAGAAAAATACATACATAAAATGATACGTACAAGTCCAAAACGTTGAAAATCATAAAAGGATACATATTTGGAATCAGGGTATCACACAAAGATTTCCTCACCACAATTCTGAGCAACATATTCTATTCTTGGTTATAGGATTGTGTTTGTGAGCCTCTTTTTGTGATTTAAAAAAGGTCACATTTTTTGTTGTTATTGAGAAGTGTTGTAGAGGTTGAGGCCTCAATACGAGCTCGCGAGTTTGTCGATTGTAAGGTGTCACCAAGTGAGAGGACTTGAAGGTCGGTTCGTTCTTGTTAGAACATGTAGCGAAGTGATCTTGCGAGATTGAGTTCTAATAGAATTCTTTATTGTGGTGAAGGCGGGGACGTAGAGCAAGTGGCTCGAACCTCAAATCATCCACGTTTGCGATTGCTTTCTTTTAATTTCTTTTACTCTATCTCATTCTTTACTATTGCTTGCTAAAATTGCTCTATTTCATATTGTTACTTATACTCTTGTGCCATTGTTACTTGTGTTGATATTATTACTTGTTAGTTTACTAGAAATAGTTTTCTATTCTGCATTATTTGCCATCAACTTATAGCCAGATTTAAAATTGGTATTAGAGCCTAGCCCTAACTTTTGGTTTAAACCACCTTAGGGAGATCCTTACTTGGCTATATTTATTGTCCATTTGCACACTTATTTGTATTCATGGCATCTCTCATGACTTTTCTATTATCAAGTCCACCCAAATTTGATGGGTTGAACTTCCCTATATAGAAGGTCAACATGACTCTTTTTCTTGAGTCCCTAAGAGTTAGAGTAGCTAAGGCCATTATCAAGGAATTTGTTAAAACTCACGGTGATGAGGATACATGATCTGAAGCAACCGCCAAGGACTACGAAGCAAATGTCAAAAACACAATATGCATTGACACAAGCATTAAATGATGATGATCTTTCACATATGATTATTGCAAATCTGCATATGAAGTGTGGAATGATTTGACTGTTACTCATGAGGTACATCCCAAGTGAAGAGATCCAAGATTGATCGTTTACGTTCACAATATGAAAATTTCTATATGCTTGATAATGAAAGTATTGATAAAATGCTCACTCATTTTACTAAGATCACTAATGGGTTATCTTCTTTAGGTGACTCTATTAATAATGACCATAAGATAAGGAAGGTTATTAGAGTTCTCCCCAAATCATGGGGAGTGAAGCCTACAATCTTGAAGGAACTCAATGATAGAAAGAAAATGGACTTCTCCTGGTTCATAAAAAATCTCAAGACCCCATGAGATGTAGATGAAGGTACGAGAAGAAAGGGAGCCTCCGAAGAAGAAATCTATCATCTTTAGAGCATCCCCATTCATAACGGAAGAAGAAGACTCCATGGATGAAAATGAAGAAGAACACTTTGCTATGCTCATTAGAAAGGTAGGCAAGATGTTCTACAACAAGGGAAAGAAAGAGCAACTTCCGAAGGTGAAAACAAAAAGAGAAATTTGAAAGAAAAAGGGAGGAGATGAGTCATTATTCATTGCAAGAAGACGAACCATCTTATCATGGATTGCCCCTCACTACAAGCTACTACCTCCAAAAAAATACACAAGAAGAAAAAGGTCATGGTGGCCACCTGATGATTCAGAGACCAGATCTGAAGAAGTTGACATCGCAAATGTTTGCTTTATGACGAATGGTGATGAAGCATCTAAGGTAAATTTTGAAACATCTCTTGATGAAGATGATTTGACTATGGATGAGCTTGCTAGATTTTTTTTTTTGAGGAGTTACAAGAATGTTATGAAAATTTGAAAATTCAAAATAAGAAATTAAAAGAAAAATGAATTTTTGAAAAATAAGTTGGATATTATTGTTAAAGAGAAAAACGATTTAACAATTTAATTCGAAAAGACTAAAAAGGATTTTGATGGTCATAAACTTATTTGTAAGGGCAAAAGCCCTAATATTGCTTTTGACAAAAATAAATTTTTGAACATTCAAAATCGTATTAATGTTTTGGATTCCACCTTGAAGAAATATGTTTTTGACATGGATAAGATTAGTGCTTGTTTCCAAAGGGCAAAACCTAAAGAAAACTCACCTCTTCACAAGCACACACACAACATGCTTCATATGCACATCACACACATGCTTACATGTATGGTAAAGTGTACACTTGTACACATTATGACCACGAAGATCATTTAGCTAAGTTTGCTATTTTAGTTAAATATGAAAGTCAAAAATGTTTGGGTTAGAGAAAGTACTAACCCCCTAGAACAGAAAATAATTGGGTACCAAAGAATATATCAAACTTACTTGATGTAGGTATGTCATCCTCCAAGATGTAAGAGGAAACGGTGCCTTAGTGGCGGCTGCATTAGAGCGCAAGGGATCTACCATATGAATGCATCACTATCAAGTAGAAAAGGTGGGAGAAAACCACTTATTTGAAGAACATGTGCTTATATCGGTAACAATTCTGATAATATCTAAAATTTTCAAGATTTGAAATTCTTGCATGCCTTGCCTATAGTTCTATGTAGTTTAGATTGAGTAGTGTAACAATTACTTGATCATGGTCAACAAGTTTTTTTTGGCACTATACATGATATCTGTTGATTTTTCTTTTACTCATGATAATTTAGTTTCTATGGTTTGCACTACCGTGCCTTATTAGATTATCTCCATGTGTAAGAGAAATTATTTGACAACTTGTTTGTGAAAATACACCTAGAGAGGGGTGAATAGGTGTATGACTAATCTAATGACAAATGATGCGGAATTAAAAACTAATTACAATACACTAAGTGTAACCAAAGAGTGTAGCCGAATTTCCGGTGACGGACTCTGGACTATCTCCTCTAAATAAGAGTTGAGGTGCTATATGAAGCTCTCTTTGTTCAACACTAGAAAGGCACTCAAACAATACCAAGCATATATATGATATGAACAATATGATGCAATGCAAGTTATAAGAAAGAGAGAGTTAGAGATAGTGGATCAATCACAAACAACAAGATATGTTTCGAGGTTTGAGCCACAGCTCTACGTCCCCGCATTCACACAGAAGGATTTTCACTATACGTCCACACAGGACCTCCCACACAGGGAACTTCCACTGAGGATTTGGTAAATACAAATTAGAAGTACACAACTCCTCTCTCCACAAAACAACCTCTACACAAGAGGCTAGGCACAATAACAATCACCTCTACACTTAGAGGGATGGGTATTAAGCTAAATAACAATCACCTCACATAAGAGGGATAAGGCACTAAGCCAAAACTCCACCACAATCACCTCTACACAAGAGGGATAATTACAAACCCAAATCACAACCTCAATCACCTCTACACAAAAGGGATGAACACAAACCCAAAGCAAATAAGATTATAACACTTGGTGGTCTCAATAAATCACAAACAACCTTGGTGATCACAAAAATCACAAACCAATTTTCTCACCAAAAATAAGATCCTATAGGTAGGATAGAGATGATAGCTTAAGTGTGAGAATACAAGGTGTTTGGAAAACAAATCATAAAGAAAAATACTTGGGAAAAATACTAGATAAAGATAGACATGAAGATCAAAACCAAATCCCAAAGACTCTATTTTTCCTTGATTTTTTTCAACCCTTGAAAACAAAATAAAGATAAATCTTTATGGCCCAAAAACTCTTTAAAACTTTGCTGTAAAACACTTGTAAATATGGAAAATTTTCTCTTCTCAAATCTTATTTAAAACAGCTCAAGAGAAGGCATATATATAGCCTCTCAAAAATCTGCTCGTTGGCAGTCTGGAAAGGTCAAAAATGACCTTCTGGTCGATCGCCTGGTCAACCGGCGTAACGGTCAATTTTCTGACCGTTGAGCCTCTGGTCGACCCCCGGTCGACCGGCCAGCACCAGAGAGTTGGGTGCTTTCAGTCGGTCGACCGCACGGTCAACCGGCCGTTTAGGCTGGCCGTGTGCACGTCTCTCGTGCACATCAGTCGACAGGTCCGGTCAACCGACTCCTGGTCCGGTCGATCGGCCGGTCGACCGCTAATGTAGTCAGGCTGAAAATCTGGGACTTGAAAGTAAGGTTATTTATTACCAATTAAATCTCATAAAATCACATTAATTTCACAAAAATAAGTTCTTATAAGATATTTGAATATCAAACATGTGTGATAAAAAATCAACACATATTACAAACTATTTAAACCATTTTTGTGATATGAAAATTAGGCTTAAACACAAAATCTGTATTTTCCAAAACTTGGATTTTTGAAATGAAAAACTGTTTTCTCCAAAACTTGTATAAATACAAAAACATGATATTGAAACAATTTTGAAACATATTGTATATGGATAGAATCCAATATACATATAAGATGTATATCTATGTTTTTGATATGAAATCCAAAACCAGTTAAACCAAAAACCAATAAACTTTAAACTTTTGTGTGTGTGTGAACTTGAGCATATCAACACTATCTAATTTTTATACAAGATCTAAACTAAACACAAACCGAAGTTTTCTTGATGATCCTCATCTTCAAGACGACCCGATCCAAACACGACTCAACGAGCTTAACTCCAACCGAGTGCTAGATGCGATCTTGATGTTCGGGCTCTTGAATCAACACGTGTAAGCTCCAAAACTCCTTTGTTGAAGCTAAACACCTACTAATATCTTAGTCAACAACTGTAACTATATATGCACAAGATTATTAGTAAACTATAACTACATGAGTTAATCATCATCAAAACTAGAGTGATGAGCCTTTGGGCCAACAATCTCCCCCTTTTTGATGATGACAAAACTCATGGAGTTATGTATGCATGAATTAAAGATAAACTTCATGAAAGCTTCCCCTTAACTCATGCATAGCAATAAACATAAAAATATTCAAATGAAATGCATAAACCAAACAACACATATATGCATAAACTCACCAAATTCTTTTCCCTCTTTTTGCATAAACGAGAAAATAAAATAAACATACATATATAAACTCTCCAAATATACATTCATGAAGAGGAGAGACGTAAAGTTAGCTCCCCTGCATACATGCGCTACATAAAACGAGATGACTAGACTCTAACCACATAACGCATAATATATAATGTATAAGTGGAGATGTAAAGCTCCCCCTACACACGTGTATCACATAAAGAAGAGAGGTCAAGCTCCTCAATGTGAGATACACTCAACATAAATTTATATATAGAGAAGATGTTAAGCTCCTTTTCTATATAAGCAATACACATCAATACATTTTGAAATCACTTTTTAAGACAAATTTATGAATTTTCTTGAAGTCAACAAACAAATTTCGATATCAATGAAATTAAATTGTAGATACCAATTGAAAAATGTAGTTGACAAAAACAAATGTTGGTACCACTTGTAAGTAAACAAAAATTTTAAGATACCAATAGAAAATTTTTGATACCAATTGAAAATGAAACATTGTAAGTTTGATACCAATTGAAATTAAATTGTACCAATTGAAAATATCTTATAAATTTTGATACCAATTGAAAGTAAAAACCAAATTTTGGATAAACAGAACTCATTTTGCAATAAGGATACCAAATTAAGAATAATACCAATTTAAGATTATTGATACCAATATTGAAAATGTTAGCACACACCAAAATAAAGTATTTTTCATCATAAAGAGTGGGAGTAAGATACCATTGAAAACAAAGCCGATTTAAAGATAAAACAAGAATATTTCTTCCTCTTTATGAAATACTAATAAAAATAATGCATAAACTTGTAGAAGAAACCAATTGAAAAATAATTGTCATTATGGACTAAATCAGCTTAGCATAAACATAATTTGTGCTTTAACATGTAAAGATGTTGTAAGCACAATCAAATCATATATATGTATGAAAATAGAAATACCAATTTAAATTGATACTAATTGAAGTTTGAAGCATACATATATAAAACACAAATATGAGTATACAAACATAAAAATCCTTGAAGATCAAGTGTATAACTCATACCTACCATCCTATTCATGCACAAGTTTAAAATATATTCAATAAGGGTATACAAGGCATGGTCGCCAATCCAACCGCCCTTAGATGGTAGGGGTTTTCAAAAATAAGCTTTGAAAATATTTAATATTTGAAAACTCTACCAATTGAATAATAACGCAATTAGTTTTATGATAATCTTGTAAATAGTACGAAGTCCTTCAAGTAAGGAATAAAATACGAATAAATCCATGAAATCATGAAAATCACACAATAATAGACATTCAAAATTTATAAAGCACATATAAAGCTCATGAAAATAAAGTCATGAGTAAACACCAAACATAGAGTGTAAAAATCATGTATTCATCAAAATCATGGAGATAACACATTGAAGCTCATATGAAATTCATTTATAAATATGAAAACATAAAAAAATTAAATTTTATCAAAATAATACCATTCAAGGCATATGTATGTTTTGTCTAAACTAGAAGTATACATACATATCCTAAACACAAGAGAGTCCATAATAGAATCACTTTATTTTGGTATGTGCTAACATTTTCAATATTGGTATCAATAATCTTAAATAGGTATTATTCTTAATTTATTCTTATTGCAAAATGAGTTGTGTTTACCTAAAATTTAGTTTTTTACTTTCAATTGGTATCAAAATTTATAAGATATTTTCAATTGGTACAATTTGATTTCAATTGATGTCAAACTTACAATGTTTTATTTTTAATTGGTATCAAAAAATTTCTATTGGTATCTTAAAAAATTTTGTTTATTTACAAGTAGTACCAACATTTGTTTTTTGTCAACTACTTTTTTCAATTGGTATCTACAATTTAATTTCATTGATATCAAACCTCTCTCTTACAAATGCATCACTATCTACAATATTTTTTTAAAAATTATCTCTAAATTTAGTTTAAATTTTTTTACGTAACCATTTTCATTGTGGGAGCAGTTTGAACTGCTTCGGTCGACTGGGCGGTCGACCAAACAAGCCTGACATATGGCTTGCCCTTCTATCGATCGACCGGGTGGTCGATCGAGCAAGCCTGTCATATGGCTTGGCCCTTCGAGCGATCGACCGGTCGGTCATTCGACATCCTTGTCAGTGCTCTTGGTTAGGGCCAATCGACCGGGCGATCGACCAAAATTCAGATCTGCATATATATTATACTGTTGATTGAAACCCTAGTTCCTATTCCCTTATACCTCTGTCGTCCTCCTCTTCTTTATCCAACCTCTCTCTCTCACACAAATCCACCCATATCCCTAAAATTTCCACCATAATCTTCTAGATCTCTTATCTACCACTCATCTACTGCCTCTAGGAGAAGAAACTTCAAGTTTTTCTCGAGGAAAACTCTTTCTCAACTCTTTATCTATTTTGCTCAAAAACAATTTCTATGAATTACTTCTAATCTGTGCTACTTTTCCCTGCTATGTCATTCATATTGTCTAGCCCTTTCATCATGTCACCACATGTCAAAAAATTGAAAAATCTAAATAAATTGAATCATCATCTAGATCTAAGGATGATTTTGTCTCTGATAATGCTTTGTATAAACAGTCTATTATCTGTAACAAGCAGTTATAGTAGATGTGTTATTTTAGCTGATTTTGGCCATTTGAACCTTGCTTCCATTCTCAAGACTAGCTCCTTAGATTACTTTATAATAATTAAGGAATAAGTCTATCATGATTGATTCAGTACTTCTACTCAGATATTTCATTTAATGACAATCGTATTAAATCTCGTATTAGGAATATTGATATCAATATCTCTCTTGAAAGATTTGCTAGGATTTTCAAGATGTCATGTGTAGGCGTAGAAATCTTTAATCTAGACCCTCATGATTTTGAGTATTCTAATAGTGAGAGTGCTATCACCATCTCTCATCTTCTCCACAATGATAATAACCGGGCTTTGTGAGGAATGAGGAGGTGAAGCATTACACACTTCCTGCTCAAGTCCTTGCAAAGATCATTTTTCTTAATCTCCTGACTAAATCAAGGGAATATGTCATGCTCGTGGTTGTGCACTCCTTCTCATTTATTGCCTTCTGTGAGGCATTAAAGTGAATACCCTTGTCTCATCATCGATGTCATGCTTTTCGATCACTTGATGATTCCTAGTAGGAATCTCCCTGATGGGGTGATTCTTACTTGTCTGTTCAAGCATTTCAAGATTAATCTTTCTGATGAGAGAACTGTAGCCCCCTCTATTGATATCGATCGCACCCTCTTAAAGAGGATGCATGTTGGTCTTCGTGCTCCAGATCCTCCTCATCCTACCTTAGCTTCTACCTCACCTCCTGCTCAGCCTTTCGCCTCTGGTTTCTCCTCTTCAGCTGTCGATCCATATTTAGGTACATGTCCCTGTTGAGTGATCTTTCTCTAAGCATCACTTCATCCACAGAAAAGATCCTAGCGAACTAGGAAGCACTTTGTAATGAGCAACTGAACAAAATGTCTTATTTGTGCTCCTCCATCAGATATCTTCAGCATTGTAATGACTACAGCTTCTCCAGACATGATTAGCCAGTTCCAATTTTCGATGCTTATGGTCAGCCTCTTCCTCCGACTTGTCCTCCTTTTGATCCTTCGACAGTTCCTCAGGATCCGTTATGGCTTATCAGCCAGTTGCAGAGCCTGATGATGATGGTGATGAAGATGAAGAAGATGCTTGACTTCTACCTCTTTTAGATGTATGACAAAAATGAGAGAAGAGTAGTAGATAGTTTTGTAAATCACCTAGAGGGGGGTGAATAGGTGATGGCTAATCAAATGGTCACTTAATGCGGAATTAAAAACTATTTAATACAAACTAAAACTTCTTAAACTAAACACCAAGTATAACACAAGAGTGTAGCCGGATTCCCCGTGAAGGGTTCTGGACTAACTCCTCAAGATTCCTCTAAATAAGAGTTGAGGTGCCGCGTTGGCTCTCTTGGTTGAATACAAGTGTTAGCAAACAAACCCCAAGCATATAACAACTAAGCACACAATGTATATCAAGCATATAAAGATGAAAGCAATATAAGCATGCAAGATATAAACAAGTAAGAGATAGAGAGAGAGAGCAATCGCAAACACGGGAGATTTGTTTTGAGGTTCGAGCATACTTGCTCTACGTCCCCGCCTTCAACACTTGAAGGATTTTCACTATAAACCGATCCCACCAGATCACTCGGTGCCGCAACACCTACAAGGCAAGTTCACACTTGAACTCCTTGGACTCTCTAGTCCCGTACACACCGCAAGCCCACTAGCTCACCGAGGCCGCACCTCAAACACCAAGTTCACACGCGAACTCGAAACACCGCGAACACACGCGTCCGCCTCCTCAAAGTACAAGAAAGAACTCTTGGTGATCTAAACACTTTGATCACCAATAAAAACTCTCACAATAACACTCCTATAGGTAGATATAGCAATGGATAGCTCAAGTGTTGTGTGAGAAAACTAGGATTGAAATGGTGGAGGAAAACTCAAGAAAATCACTTTTCAAAACACTCTTGAAAATCTCTCCTTTTGATATGGAAATTTGGCTCTTAAACAAGTGGAGATAAATACCTAATAGAGTTAGAAAAACTGGTTCTAAACCCACTTAAAAATCTTAGGGAAAACAGCCCCAAAAGCCCCCTTTAAATAGGGCTAGAAAAAACTAGCCGTTGGGCATTTTTTCAGCCCAGGCGGCTGGCGGTCGACTGGCCCGGTCGATCGCCAACGGTCAAAAATCTGACCGTTGGGGCGTCGGTCGACCGGCCCGGTCGACCGCTGCCTGGAACAGAGAACAAAGTTCTCTGCTGGTCGACCGGCCCGGTTGACCTGGGCTTTCCAGAGAGCAGAAGCTCTCTGCGGTCGACCGGGTCGGTCGACCGGCCCTCCAGCAGTCCTGGCGTGCACGTTCTGTGCACGTCGGTCGACCGTTCCGGTCAACCGACTGAAGCCAGACAGGTCAGTTAAGGGATCTAAAATGTTGACTTTTTAGCTTAAATAAAAACCCATAAAATTATGAAAAATCTACAAAAATAGTTTTAATATTATACTTTGATAATCAAACATGCTTGAACAAAAATAAGACATGTTATAAATAATTTGAACTATTTTTGTAACTTAAAAATTTTGGCTAAAAACGAAAACTGTATTTTTCCAAAATTGGTTTTTTCAAAACTTCTCAAAATACAAAAACAAGATATTTTAAATTCTTTTAAAGCATAGAGTGTATGGATATGATCCACTACACATACATGGTGAAATATCTATGTTTTTGACATTAAGCTCTAAATTTGGTTTTGGTTAAAACATATATACCTTGAATTCTAAAAACTAAACCGGTATTTTTCAAAAAGAAAACTCTTTTGTATTTTTTCAAAATAAAAATTCTTTTATGAAAAACTTATCTAAATCAAGAGTGTGTGTGTAAGATATACTTGAGCAATCCACCAAATATTCTATCCTTTACATTTTAATCTAAAACAAAATCTTATAAAACAAACCTAGACACAAGTCTTGAAGTCTTCACTTGAAGTCTTCTCATCTTCTTGACTTGGTCCAAACTTGATCCAACGAGCTAGACTCCTCTTGAGTACTTGATGTGGTCTTGATGCACAAGCTCTTGAATCAAACCGTGTTAGCTCTAAAACTTAACTTTAAATCCTTTGTTGAAGCTACACACCTACTAAGATCTTGATCACAAATCTGAAACTAAATAAACACAAGATCATTAGTACTATAACTACATGAGTTGATCATCATCAAAACTAGAGTGATGGGCCTTTGGGCCAACAATCTCCCCCTTTTTGATGATGACAAAACTCATGGAGTTATATATGCATGGATTAAAGTAATGCTTCAAAAAGCTCCCCATTAACTCATGCATCTCAATAAACAATAAATATGCAATGAAGCACATAAACATGTACGCAAATACAAGGAGATAAACATGCATAAAACAAGCATGAAACTCATCAAATTCTTTTTCTCCTATTTGCAAAACAAACAAAACATATATGCATAAACATAAATCCTTCTCCAAAATATGCATATATACTAAAATACTTCTCCCCCTTTTTGTCAATCATCAACAAAGGGGTTAAAGTAAAACCAAATGTTCTCCCCCTTTATGTCAAAAGCAAGAATCAATAAAAGGGTGACATTAAACAAATCAATAAAAGGATATATGCGATATACATTCATGAAGAGGAAGACGCTAAGTTAACTTTCCTACATATATGCATTACATGAAGAAGGGATGACAAGTCCTAACTCACATAACGCATAATATGTAATGCATAAGAGGAGATGTGAAGCTCCCCCTACACACGTGTATCGCATAAAGAAGAGTTGTCAAGATCCTCAATAAAAGATACACTCAACATGAATCTATATGTAGAAGAGATGTTAAGCTCCCTTGCATATAGTCAATACAAATCAAAACATTTTTAATATTCAAAATTTCATATTAAAACAAAATTTTGAAGTTTCTCAATAAAACAAATTTTGAGATATCTTAGTAAATCAAATTTAAAGATATCATATAAACAAAAATTTTTAAGGTACCACTTGTAATCAAATTTTAAGATACCAATTATAAATTAAACATTATAAATTTTGAATTTTAATCAAAATAGAATCATATTGATACTAATTGAAAATTATTATATATTTTTGATATCAATAAAAATATAAATTTTAAAAATAATGCATAAGCTTATTAAAACAATCAATTGAGATACCAATTGAAGATAAGGATTTGAATCAAGCTTAGCATAAACATACTTTGTGCTTTAAATATGTAAATCTATTTTAACTCAAGCACAAACAAGTCATATATATATATATGAAAATGAAAATACCAATATAAATTGATATTATTTGAAATGAAGCATACATATATAGGAAACAAAATATGAGTATATACAAAAAAAATATCAATTGAAATGAAGTATATAACTCATAACCTACCACCCATTATATGCTCAAGATAAAAGATTTTCCAATAAGCTTACAAGGCATACTCGCCCATCCGTCCACCCATTACGATGTTGGTAGGGGTTTTCAAAAATAGGGTTTGAAAATATTTTTATGGTGAAAAGTACTACCAAATTGAAGAATAAATAACTAGTTAAAGTAATTTTTGAAAAAACTAGTTAAAGATCCTTCAAAAACATGAAACCAAATATATATATCCATGAAGCATACTAAATATATAAGATTTGACACTCGAAATCTATAAAGCTCAAAAATAGTCATGAAACAAAGTCATGAATAAACAAATAAAGTGTGAGTGCACAAAAAATCATGTAATTAGCATTTTCCATGTCGATAATGTAGGATATAGAGCAACACAACACTAGAGGGGGGGTGAATAGTGTTTAAAAACTGTAAATCAATTTACTTGCAGGAAATAAAATAAACACAAGATAAACTCAGAAAATTCAAACGCAAAGACAAGAGAGTTATCCTGGTTCGGTCCTTGTGACCTACATCCAGTCCCCAAGCCAACCGCTTGAGATTTTCCTTTCCTGATTTGTGTACACCCACAACCAATACCTTGTACACCACTTGACAAACGCCCTTTGCCAAATGTGCACAACTCCTCTTTACACCAAGAGAACAAATGCCTTGTACAACTTTCTTCTACTCCCAAGAAGACGCCTTGTACAATGATCTTCTTTGAATGATTACAATGATCCTATAAGCCTTGAGATTGAATGTATTTGTGGACAAGGTTTCTTATAGGAAGGATTTCAGAAATCTTCACAATGGACTTTGGAATTTGGTGAAGAAAACTGAAAGAGAACAAGTTTTCAGAAAACAGAATTTTTTGGACAGAGTTTAAGGCTGAAAACTTTGGATTTGAATTGGTGTTTTGACCCTAGGACAATACCCCTATTTAAAGGTGAAATCCATAGTAAGTTAGGGTAGTTATCAGGCCAAATTCAAATTTTGAAACGTTGAAAAACGCACCAGAATTTACCAACTGTACAGCAGTTAACAACTGTTATTAGTCGACTTGAACAAGATATTAGTCGACTAGAAGAACAAAATTTACACTAATTAGTCGACTACAACAAGGGGTTAGTCGACTATCTTTTGGCTGATACAGATACTAAGTTCCTGGATAACTGAATGTAATCGACTATATATTCATTGTTAGTCGACTAGGTAAGGTGTTAGTCGACTATACAAGTTGATAAGTCGACTAAGTTTCATGTCAGACAGAAACAGAGAGCAAGGGAATTTTTGTAAGGGTTATTAGTCGACTTGGGAAAATCTATAGTCGACTAGAGTATCTGTTAGTCGACTATACAATGGGGTCAAGTCGACTAACTTTCCTGACAGATAACAAACAGAGACTTGGTCAATTGTTTTAGCAGGATCTAGTCGACTAGGGATTTTTGGCAAGTCGACTATAGAAGGGGTAGTCGACTATACTATAAGGTCAAGTCGACTAATATAGGTATTTTGTGTGTGTGTTCAAGGCTTTTCACAGATATCTAAAATTACACAAAAAATACCAAAATTTGTAACAGAGGTAGAATCATCATAATTGCTTGTCCATCATCAAAATCTCTCTATCAACTTGGTAGGCTTCAACATTCTCCCCCTTTTTGATGATTACAACCCATGTTTTGTGATAACTCCCCCTGCAGCAAAACTCCTCCTGCAGTAAATATGTTATAACAAAATGATATATATAATCAAGTCTTCTTGTTTGCCCCTGCAGAAAGTGTTAAGTTTCCCCTTCCCTGCATTGTCATATGTCAGTATCCATATATATTTGATAACACATATGTCATATGTCCTTGTCACAAAATTTCAGATTTTTACATAACAGATTTATGTATATGAAATAGAACACATGAATCAGAATACACATGCAGAACAGATTTTCAACAGATTTATAATATAACACAAACATAACACATAACACAAAAGTTCTCCCCCTTTGTCATTAACAAAAAGCAGAAAACATACATAAATAAACACTGTTTTCATATGGAAATACATATTAAAAAGAGTCTGAAAACAGAAAAATACATAAAAAAAGGAAAAAAAAAACTGCAAAAACAAAAAACACGAAGAAATGCCAATGCCATAATCTTCAAAGGGCGGATCCGGGAGGAGGAGGTGGCGGAAAATGTGTCTTGAGGAGGTTCAGAATCTCTGTTTGAGTTGATGCAAATGAATCCATCTGAAGTTGCATATGCTCAAACTGAGTCATCATTAAAGACTGATTTTGAAGCACTTGATTCTGAGTGTCTTGAAGAACTTGTTGTTGGGCATGAAGAGAGGCAATCTCAACAGACAGTGAATTGTAGAATGCATCAGTATAAGAAGGAGGTGGTTGGTTTGGAGGTGGTTCAGTGAAAGGAGGTTGGGTAGAGGAAGATGGAGGTTGTGTGAAACTTTGTGGAGGTGAAGATGGTTGTTGTGGAGGAGGAGGAGGAATATCAGTAAGTTTCATACGGTGAATAGCAGCACGATCAAACAGTTCGAATACCTTAATGACACTAGTTTCGGAATCAAGATCAACACGAAATTTCCGAAATACATGTGTCAAAAAAGCTCCATAAGGAAGGAATGAAGTATGTGACTTAACCATGGTATCAAATACAATTTTTGCCCAATTAACATCGAGGCCAGCCATAATTGCATAGACGCAAGTGGCTAACTCGTGAATAGTAATTGTAGCTTCCAGTTTTGGGACAAATATTGTATGCAAGGATACGACCTATGAGACGGGCAATTGGTTTTAACTTGTTGTTGGTCATAGGTAATCCTTGTCCAGATAGAAAGATATTACTTAAGACTTCCTCATCATCCATGGTAATATCATCAAGCAAGAGACCGTGATAAGGAATAGACAAGATACGGCCGATTGATTTTGGGGATAATTTAATGTTAATACCTTTAACCAATGAGTAAATATGGACATCGTCCTCATTATCTTCATAGGTTAAATTAGTATAAAACAAGTAAATTAAGAATGGATAGTATCCTTGTCTTGAATCAGTAGAAAACATATGAAACAATCCACAGTTTTGCAAATATGAGACAATGTCATAGTGATGAAAATCCTCATATTTAACAAATCTACCGGGGAGTATTTCTAAGGAGGAAAGTCTAATGTAATCCTCTTCTAGGGCAGGATTTTTTAGAAATGCGCTAAAATCAACTTGGGAAGATGATGATGATGGAGTAAATTTAGTTTTCTTGGACTTAGACATGGTGAAAACTGAATTGAAGCAAGATAAGACTAGAAATCAAAGGGAAGTGCTGAGAGTAGAAAGATTTTACCAAGAACTGAAGGAAATAGAAGGAAGTGGAAGAGGGTTTACTGCTGCAGAGTTCTTCTCCTTGCTGCTGAAGTCGACTGGCTCTTCGGCTGGAAAGAGAAGTGTGAAGGAAACTAGGGTTTTGAGGAGAGAAGTGTTAGAATGAGTGGTTAGGATCAACCTGGATTGAAAGCAATGGTGAGGATTAAAAAGGAGTGTTATTGGATCCTTAACTTAAGAAAACGGGTCGGGTTTCGAAGTGGAAAAACCGAAATCAGAACACAGTTTGTACAGTATTAGTCGACTTGCAGGTTCGTATTAGTCGACTAATAAATAGATTAGTCGACTAGTTAGTTACTATAGTCGACTAATTTTGTAAAAATCAGAAAACGAAGTCTCTGTTTGTGCACATTAGTCGACTGGGTTACTGCAGGTCGACTAGATCTTCTATAAGTCGACTAATAAAAATTTGTAAGTCGACTAATTAAGTAAAAAAAATGCCTTTGAAAAATGCTGAAAAAAATATTTAAAAATCAGAAAAATTGCAAATACCCAAATCTCTTCTAAATTTCATAAAAGTATCTACTTTAAGAGGCTTTGTGAAAATATCTGCAACTTGATTATCAGTTGATATAAAATTTAAAGAAATGTCACCTTTTAAAGCATGGTCACGTAAAAAGTGATGTCTAATATCAATGTGTTTGGTACGTGAATGATGAACTGGATTTTTAGATAAATTAATAGCACTAGTATTATCACACATAATAGGTGAGTTTGTGATAGTCATGCCATAATCAAGTAGGGTTTGTTTCATCCATATAATTTGAGCACATGCAACACTAGCAGCTATATATTCTGCCTCGGTTGTTGATAATGATACAGAATTTTGCTTTTTACTGAACCATGATACTAGTGAATGTCCCAAAAAGTGACAAGTACCACTAGTACTCTTCCGATCAGATTTACATCCAGCAAAATCAGCATCACTATATGATAGTAAATCAAATGTGCTTGATTTGGGATAAAATAAACCATAATTGAGTGTGTTATTTAAATATCTAAAAATTCTTTTCACTGCTTTAAGATGTGATTCCTTAGGATTTGACTGATATCTAACACATAAGCATACATTGAACATTATATCAGGTCTACTTGAAGTAATGTATAGTAAAGAACCAATCATACCTCTATAGAGTTTCTGATCAACATTCTTACCATTTTCATCTTTGTCTAAAAATGTCGTCGTACTCATGGGAGTATTCTTATGACCAGAATTTTCCATGCCAAATCTTTTTAGCAGTTCCTTTGCATACTTGTACTGGGAAATGAAGATTCCATCCTTCATTTGCTTTATTTGCAGCCCGAGAAAGTAAGTAAGTTCGCCCATGTGGCTCATCTCAAATTCACTCTGCATAGTCTTAGAAAATTCTTGACAAAGATTATTGTTAGTAGATCCAAATAAAATGTCATCAACATAAATCTGAATGATTAAGATATCTGTATCAACGTGTTTAATAAAGAGAGTTGTATCTGCTCTTCCCATCTTAAAATCAGAATTTAAAAGAAAACTTTTTAATCTATCATACCAAGCACAGGGTGCTTGTTTTAAACCATATAAAGCTTTCTTAAGTTTAAAAACATGGTTTGGAAATTTTTCATGTTCAAAACCTGGAGGTTGTTCAACATAAACAGTTTCCTTAATAATTCCATTTAAAAAGGCACTTTTAACATCCATTTGATAAAGTTTGAAATTCATATAGCAAGAAAAAGCGAGTAAAATACGAATAGATTCAAGCCTAGCTACTGGTGCATAAGTTTCATCAAAATCAATACCTTCTTCTTGATTGTATCCTTGTGCTACTAACCTTGCTTTGTTCTTAATGACTTCACCTGATTCATCGAGTTTGTTCTTAAAGACCCATCTGGTACCGATGACTGGATGATCAGTAGGACGTTGTACAAGATCCCAAACATCATTTCTGACAAATTGGTTCAACTCTTCTTGCATGGCAATGGTCCAAAAATCATCCGCACATACTTCTTTGATATTCTTTGGTTCAATGAGTGATATGAAGGCAATTTGTGTCATGTAGTTCAACTTGGATCTCGTCTAAACGCCTTGATTTATATCTCCAATAACCAAATCACGTGGATGATTTCTTACTTCAACATATGCTTTCGGTAACTCGGTAGAAGTCTCATCATCCTTAGAAATGTTAGTATCAACAGAAGATATAACAATATTATCAATAGGAGTATCTATAATATGATCATCATCATGTGGAGAAGTATTAGAAATAGGCTTAGTCAAGGATTCATCAAATTTAACATGTAATGATTCTTCAATAGTAAATGTTTTCTTATTAAATATTCTATATGCTTTACTTTGAGTAGAGTATCCAACAAAAATACCTTCATTGGATCTAGCATCAAATTTATCTAAAGCATCTTTTGTATTTAAGATAAAGCATTTACATCCAAAAACCTTAAAGTAAGAAACTTTTGGAATCCTGTTATAAAACAATTCATAAGATGTTTTGTTTAAAAAAGGTCGAATAAGCACACGATTTAAAACATAACATGCAGTAGCAATAGCCTCAGCCCAAAATATTTTGGTAAATTACTGTCCATAAGCATAGTTCTAGCACATTCTTGCAAAGTCCTATTCTTTCTCTCTACAACACCATTTTGAGGAGATGCTCTAGGAAATGCAAAATTATGTGTAATACCATACTTATCACAGAAATTTGAAAAAGATTCATTCTCAAATTCTCCTCCATGATCACTTCGAATAGTGACTATGTTTAGAGACTTTTGATTTTGAATTCTTTTACAAAAACTTGCAAATTCATCAAAAGTATCATTTTTATTTTTTAGAAAAATGACCCATGAAAAACGTGAATAATCATCAACAATAACAAAAACATATCTACTCTTGTTTAAAGAAGAAACACGAGTAGGACCAAATAAATCCAAATGCAACAATTCCAAAGGTCTATTAGTAGAAACTAAATCTTTAGATTTAAAAGATGATTTAACTTGTTTTCCTAATTGACAAGAATCACAAAAATAATCCTTTTTAAAAGCAATTTTTGGAAGACCTTTAACTAAATCAAATTTAGAAATCTTAGAAATAGTTTTCATATTCAAATGACCAAATCTTTTATGCCATAAAAAATAGTCATTATTAGAAGCAAGTAAACATAAATTATCATTAGATGATATGCATGTTATTGATAACTCATAAATGTTATTGTTACGAAAACCTTTAAATAAAACATCTTTCATATTAGTATCATAAATAAGACATGCATCTTTTTCAAAAACAATTTTATAACCCTTATCACATAATTGACTAATACTTAATAGATTGTGTTTTAAACCACTTACCAAAAGAACATTTTCAATAAGGGTTTTGAAATATTACCAACTATGCCGGTACCAATAACCTTTCCTTTGTTATTGTCTCCAAATATCACTGTACCTCCCTTTTTGATTTGAACGGAAGACAGTAGTTGAATGTGTCCGGTCATGTGTTTGGAACACCTACTATCAAGTATCCACTTTTCTTTAAAAGGTACCTATAAGATAAACAAATTTGTATGGTACCCATCATGATAGGGTCCGAAAAAGATTAGCCTTTAGGAACCCAAATCCAATTGGAATTTGGTTTCCACTTATTAGTATAAACATAATTCTCAGAATTACACACAACATGTATATAAGATGCAATATAAACATTTTTATCAACATTATTAAGATTCTTAGGAACCCATATATATTTGCATCTAATTCTTTTTGAAATAGTATTTCTTTTCACAAAAGAATTATTATTATGAAGATGTGTAGATTTTACAAAATTAGTTTTTGAAAATCCAATACCAACATGAGTAGGTTTATAAATCTTATCTTTTGAAAAACCAAGACCAAAATGATTGTTAGACATCTTTTGAGAAGATAATAAAACATTTAAATTCTCTTTTCCTTTATTAAACTTTGTTACATTTTTCAAAAGATCTTCATACTTAATTTGAAACTAGTCATGTCTTTATCTAAAATAGAAATTCTAGAATTTAAAGAAATAGTTTCCTTTTTAAGTAAAGAATTTTCTTTTAAGAAAATTTCATTATCCTTTTTAAAGATGCAATAACTTTTCAAAATCTTCATTTTGAGAACTTAGAGAAGATGTTTGAGAAACAAAACATGCATTTTCATGAATGAGTCTTTCATTTTCCTTTATTAAGACTTTATTTTTAATCTTTTCATTTTTGAAATTATTAAACAATTCATTAAAAGCTTCTAATAACTCATCATAATCTTGTACCTCGTCTTCTTGGGCCATGAAGCAGATATTGGCGGTTTCCGTTGCTTCTTCTTCGTCAGAGGAAGATGAGTCACTATCATCCCATGTTGCTTGGAAGGCTTTCTTCTTCTTATTGAACTTGTTGAAGTTCTTGAAGTGTCCTTTTGATTTCATCAATGGGCAATCCTTCTTTATGTGGCCTGGTTTGTTACACTTAAAACAAGTAGGAGTATCATTAGTATCTTTATTCTTTTTAAATTTACCTTGTTTTAAGAACCTTTTGAACTTTCTGGGTAG
Organism: Agave tequilana; assembly: GCA_038442645.1. Lineage (NCBI taxonomy): Eukaryota > Viridiplantae > Streptophyta > Magnoliopsida > Asparagales > Asparagaceae > Agave > Agave tequilana. Next base: position 48,370 of record JAVJIF010017966.1, on the reverse strand, counting down.
CATCGCCATTTCTTCTTCATCGTCATCCGAATTGTCCGTGTCGGAGGATGCATGGAAGGCAAGTACTTTCTTCTTGGATGGAAGTTGTTGTTCGTCCTTCTTCCTTTCTTCTAACTGCACTTCATATGCCATTAGATTACCGATTAGGTTTTCTAATGTCATAGTTGAGAGATCATTCGCCTCTTCAATTGCGGTTGTCTTCTTCTCCCATTCTGGTGTGAGTGCGCGAAGGATCTTACGAACTCTTTCAACTTGAGTGTAGTACTTTCCAAGAGATGCTAATGAATTGGTAATGTCGGTGAATCTTGTAACCATTTCGGATATGGTTTCATTCTCCTTCATTTTGAATAACTCAAATCTGTGGACAAGACAGATATTTTAGATTCCTTAACTTTATTTGTGCCTTCGTGAGTTACCTGAAGAGTATGCCATATTTGATGTGCAGAAGTGGATGTAGACACACAGTTGAACTCTTCTTTGGTTAAAGCACAAAATAGAGCGTTCATCGTCTTGGCATCAAGATTTGCATTCTTCTTTTGATCTTCACTCCAAGCGTTGTAGTTGGTTGTTGGCTTGGTGTATGATGCTTCTACAATGTTCCAAAGATCGTAGTTGAGCGATTGCAAGTAGATCTTCATTCTACACTTCCAATAGTTGTAGTTGGTTCCGTCAAATAGCGGTGGACGTTGTGTAGAATGACCTTCTTTGAATTGTGACGAAGGAAACTCTGTTGCCATCCTCGTATGGTTGTTGCCTTGAACCTGCTCTGATACCAAATGTAGGATCTATAATCAAAGCAACATAACACTAGAGGGGGGTGAATAGTGTTTAAAAACTGTAAATCAATTTACTTGCAGGAAATAAAATAAACACAAGATAAACTCAGAAAATTCAAACGCAAAGACAAGAGAGTTATCCTGGTTCGGTCCTTGTGACCTACATCCAGTCCCCAAGCCAACCGCTTGAGATTTTCCTTTCCAGATTTGTGTACACCCACAACCAATACCTTGTACACCACTTGACAAACGCCCTTTCCCAAATGTGCACAACTCCTCTTTACACCAAGAGAACAAACGCCTTGTACAACTTTCTTCTACTCCCAAGAAGACGCCTTGTACAATGATCTTCTTTGAATGATTACAATGATCCTATAAGCCTTGAGATTGAATGTATTTGTGGACAAGGTTTCTTATAGGAAGGATTTCAGAAATCTTCACAATGGACTTTGGAATTTGGTGAAGAAAACTGAAAGAGAACAAGTTTTCAGAAAACAGAATTTTTTGGACAGAGTTTAAGGCTGAAAACTTTGGATTTGAATTGGTGTTTTGACCCTAGGACAATACCCCTATTTAAAGGTGAAATCCATAGTAAGTTAGGGTAGTTATCAGGCCAAATTCAAATTTTGAAACGTTGAAAAACGCACCAGAATTTACCAACTGTACAGCAGTTAACAACTGTTATTAGTCGACTTGAACAGGATATTAGTCGACTAGAAGAACAAAATTTACACTAATTAGTCGACTACAACAAGGGGTTAGTCGACTATCTTTGGCTGATACAGATACTAAGTTCCTGGATAACTGAATATAGTCGACTATATATTAATTGTTAGTCGACTAGGTAAGGTGTTAGTCGACTATACAAGTTTGATAAGTCGACTAAGTTTCATGTCAGACAGAAACAGAGAGCAAGGGAATTTTTGTATGGGTTATTAGTCGACTTGGGAAAATCTATAGTCGACTAGAGTATCTGTTAGTCGACTATACAATGGGGTCAAGTCGACTAACTTTCCTGACAGACAACAAACAGAGACTTGGTCAATTGTTTTAGCAGGATCTAGTCGACTAGGGATTTTTGGCAAGTCGACTATAGAAGGGGTAGTCGACTATACTATAAGGTCAAGTCGACTAATATAGGTATTTTGTGTGTGTGTTCAAGGCTTTTCACAGATATCTAAAATTACACAAAAAATACCAAAATTTGTAACAGAGGTAGAATCATCATAATTGCTTGTCCATCATCAAAATCTCCCTATCAACTTGGTAGGCTTCAACAGATAATCAATGAAACTCAAAACAAACATGAATCTGAATTTTTTAACAAACAAATCATGAAAAGATGAAAATCATAAAAATTCATTTTTCATCTTAAAAACAAACTTCTAGGTATATGTATGATTTATCCAATCCTAACAATATGCATACATATCCCAAACATAAAAAGAGTCCATAATGTAAATTGCATGAAGGCAAATGACTCATGGGGTATACATGTATATTTATTAGATTTGAATACAAAATACATATACATGAAGTAAAACATGAAAAATAGGTAAAACAAGTGTAAATGATGAAATCATCAAAACTAGGCTATACATGTGCATATAGTGAGTACAAATGAACAATAAAGTTCAAACATATATGGATCAATTTGTTGCTCACATTTGTATATGTATATATCCAAGTTTTGACAAATACTATATTTAAACAAGTGTTTACCACATGAAGCACAATCATAAAAACAAACATGCTAAAAAATCATCAAATGAAAGCATGTAAATAAACTAAGAGTTTTAGAGATAGTTACTACACATGAACTATACTCCAAATCTCCAAAACATGATGGTCGTTCCACCAAACCTCCTTGATAGTGGTGAATCAAAAGTATGTCCATCATGTCCATGTGCATCCACCATCAAGGCACCATCCCTCTTACGTTTTGTGAGAGCCCGCACCTACATCAAATACACAAGGTGGGAATTTTGGTCCCCATTTTCTTTTGGGTCCTTGGGGGTTAGCTTTGTAAGGAACCCAAACATTTTTCTTATTAGCAAAATTTAAAGCATTTATCTTATCATAACAAAATTTTGCTAAATGCCTTTGCGGCCACAATGTGTACATTTGTACACTCTAGGATGCATATGAGTATGAGTGTGATCATGACGTGTAAAATGTGCATATGCATGATGTGGATGATGTGCATGAACATGTGGAGCTTGTTTCTTTGAAAACAAAGACTCCAATCTAGAGTGGTTAAATGCACATGTGCTCAAAGTTGAGCTCAAACAATTTATTTTATTTTTCAAAACTTTAATCTCATTTTGATTAATGGTGGCATCTAAGGCATGGTGAGATAGAGAATCATTTTTCTTATTCTTTTTAGAAACATTTTCCTTTTCTTTTCAACCATTTTTCTTTTTAAAGAAGTGTTTTCATTTAAAGCAACTTCTTTTTGTTTTTCCACCAAAATAATTTTATTTTTCAAAGTAGTGTTTCCTTCACAAAGATCATTTAATTTAGACATCAAGGAAACATTTTCATTTTTCAAAATTTCATTTTCTTTTTCAAAGCATGCAACTTTATTTTTAAAAGACTCATTTTCTTTTAAAATATTTTCAAATCTTGTTTGAAAAGAATCCTTTTCTTTTGACATGCAATCAATTTTATTTTTCATTTTCTTATTATCTTTTCTAAGCATGTCATATTTTTCTAGTAATTGTTGACAAAATGAAGTAAGCTCATCATAAGTCATGTCAACATCTTCATCTACCTCGGATTCGGTAGTTACCTCAAGGGGGTTATCCCTTGGACCATGTAGCACACATTGGAAGCATCACTTTCAACATCCGAGTCGCTCCCCGCTTAGTATTGTTCTTGTTCTCCAAGGGAGAGAATTGTGTTCCATACTACAAAAGCCGAATCAATGTTAGAAACCCTAGATAAATATTCATCATTTAGGGTTGACTTTAAAGCATGTAGGGATTTTTCATTAGCCTCAATATTTTTGTCATTCAAACAATATGAATCTTTAATAGTGACAAAATAAACATGAATGCCTAAGGCTTTGAGGTACAAAGACATCTTAACCTTCTAAGTTTGGATGTTAAGAATGTCAAAAGTGGGAGGTGACATGAAATCCATGGTGTGTGTACAAATATTGTGATTAGCCTAAAAAATGAGGATCTTTAACTCTAGGTTGTAAGACCCAAATCAAGAGCACGTGGCTCTGATACCAATTGTAAATCACCTAGAGGGGGGTGAATAGGTGATGGCTAATTAAATTGTCACTTAATGCGGAATTAAAAACTATTTAATACAAACTAAAACTTCTAAAACTAAACACCAAGTATAACACAAGAGTGTAGCCGGATTCCCCGTGAAGGGCTTTGGACTAACTCCTCAAGATTCCTCTAAATAAGAGTTGAGGTGCCGCGTTGGCTCTCTTGGTTGAATACAAGTGTTAGCAAACAAACCCAAGCATATAACAACTAAGCACACAATGTATATCAAGCATATAAAGATGAAAGCAATATAAGCATGCAAGATATAAACAAGTAAGAGAGAGAGAGAGCAATCACAAATACGGGAGATTTGTTTTGAGGTTCGAGCACACTTGCTCTACGTCCCCGCCTTCAACACTTGAAGGATTTCCACTATAGACCGATCCCACCGGATCACTCGGTGCCGCAACACCTACAAGGCAAGTTCACACTTGAACTCCTTAGACTCTCTAGTCCCGTACACACCGCAAGCCCACTAGCTCGCCGAGGCCGCACCTCAAACACCGAGTTCACACGCGAACTCGAAACACCGCGAACACACGCGTCCGCCTCCTCAAAGTACAAGAAAGAACTCTTGGTGATCTAAACACTTTGATCACCAATAAAAACTCTCACAATAACACTCCTATAGGTAGATATAGTAATGGATAGCTCAAGTATTGTGTGAGAAAACTAGGATTGAAATGGTGGAGGAAAACTCAAGAAAATCACTTTTCAAAACACTCTTGAAAATCTCTCCTTTTGATATGGCAATTTGTCTCTTAAACAAGTGGAGATAAACACCTAATAGAGTTAGAAAAACTGGTTCTAAACCCACTTAAAAATCTTAGGGAAAACAGCCCCAAAAGCCCCCTTTAAATAGGGCTAGAAAAAACTAGCCGTTGGGCATTTTTTCAGCCCAGGCGGCTGGCGGTCGACCGGCCCGGTCGACCGCCAACGGTCAAAAATCTGACCGTTGGGGCGTCGGTCGACCGGCCCGGTCGACCACTGCCTGGAACAGAGAACAAAGTTCTCTGTCGGTCGACCGGCCCGATCGACCGGGGCTTTCCAGAGAGCAGAAGCTCTCTGCGGTCGACCGGGTCGGTCGACCGGCCCTCCAGCAGTCCTGGCGTGCACGTTCTGTGCATGTCGGTCGACCGTTCCGGTCGACTTACTTCAAGCTCGGTCGACCGGTCCGGTCGACCGGCTGAAGCCAGACAGGTCAGTTAAGGGATCTAAAATGTTGACTTTTTAGCTTAAATAAAATCCCATAAAATTATGAAAAATCTACAAAAATAGTTTTAACATTATACTTTGATAATCAAACATGCTTGAGCAAAAACAAAACATGTTACAAATAATTTGAACTATTTTTGTAACTTAGAAATTTTGGCTAAAAACGAAAACTGTATTTTTCCAAAATTGGTTTTTCCAAAACTTCTCCAAATACAAAAACAAGATATTTTAAATTCTTTTAAAGCATAGAGTGTATGGATATGATCCACTACACATACATGGTGAAATATCTATATTTTTGACATTAAGCTCTAAATTTGGTTTTGGTTAAAACATATATACTTTGAATTCTAAAAACCAAACCGGTATTTTTCAAAAAGAAAACTCTTTTGTATTTTTCCAAAATAAAAATTCTTACTTATCTAAATCAAGAGTGTGTGTGTAAGATATACTTGAGCAATCCACCAACTATTCTATCCTTTACATTTTAATCTAAAATAAAATCTTATAAAACAAACCTAGACACAAGTCTTGAAGTTTTCACTTGAAGTCTTCTCATCTTCTTGACTTGGTCCAAACTTGATCCAACGAGCTAGACTCCTCTTGAGTACTTGATGTGGTCTTGATGCACAAGCTCTTGAATCAAACCGTGTTAGCTCCAAAACTTGACTTTAAATTCTTTGTTGAAGCTACACACCTACTAAGATCTTGATCACAAATCTGAAACTAAATAAACACAAGATCATTAGTACTATAACTACATGAGTTGATCATCATCAAAACTAGAGTGATGGGCCTTTGGGCCAACAAGTTTAGCTTCTGTAGTGACTTCATTTATGTTGGACACTTATTCATGTTTGTATTTATGTTGGACTTCATTTATGCTAGACAAATGTTTATATGGTATGCTGGACACATGTTTTATGTGGTATTTATGTTGTGGTACTTATGTTGGAAACCTTATTTTTATTGACAATTGCTTTAGCTATAAAAACTTGATCTATTATTCATGTGTTTGAATCATCTTGTTTCGAGGTTGGTGGTTTTAGATGGATGGAGAAAAATATTTATGCATATGCTTTTATTTATCATATCTTATTATGCATTAATGTATTGCATAAAGCTATCTCTTATTGAATATCACATCCCTATGCTTTAATGGATGATTTTGTCACACAGTGAATATCCTATTTGAGTTTTTGAAGTTTACATGTCACACTATTTATGTATGCACATGTTTAGGGAGAGCTTCATTTGAAACCTTTTTCAATTTTATTTAAAATAACCCCATGTGTTTTGTCATCATCAAAAAGGGGGAGATTGTTAGCCCAAAGGTCATCTGCCCTAAGTTTTGATGATGATAATTCTATGTAATTATTTATTCTAACATTTCAATTTACGTTTTAGATAACAAGATTGATTCCATATTGAGTTTGACTTTTCCACAGATTCACAAGTGTTTGAAGCCCTCAAGCTTTGGTGATCCTAGAGCTAAGCTAATAAGATCGAATTGTGGAATTCATTTTAAGAGACAAGCTCCAAGGGACTCCATTTTGCAAAGAAAGGCAATTTTCTTTTTCTTTTAATGCAAGATTTTTTTAGTTTGTTAAAACCAAGAATTAGTAATATAGTTAGCTTAGGAGATTGACACACACACACAAAAAAAAAATATTATTTGAATTTTTCCTTTAAGAGTTTTTGAAGTTGGTTTCAAAAGAGTACAAAATAATATTTATTTACTTGATCTATTTGTATTTAAAAAAGAGTTTTTCTTTTCGACAAAATATTAGTTCTACTTCTTAAAATTTTGTGTTGATCATTGATCTCACAGTTTTGAACTTCACAATATTATATCAACTATGTTTTTATCTTTTTTGTTGAAAAATACATTGCAAAATGAAAACATAATTTCAAACATGTTTACAAGCTTTTTGTATTGGGTCGGTCGACCGGGGGGATCGACCGAAGTGCACAAGAAAGCATTGTGCACCTCGATCGACTAACTAGTTGACCGATTATAAGCCAGCTACTCTCTATTTGGATTGGTCGATCGGCCGGTTGATTAGTCTACAATTCTGCATTATTATATTGCATTTCCCTGCTTTTTTATGAATAAAATGTCAGTCTAAACCGTGTTTTGGTCTCTCTTGCAGATAATCAAGATAAGGAGGAAAAAAGGGTAATAAGAGCTTAATTAAACCTATTTTGGGTAATTAAATCTGGGTTTCTTGGAGGCCAAGCAAGATAACTTCTAGAAGATGCATTGAACCTAGACCTTTGTGCACGTCAGACGAATATCCGGGCAAAAATACAAGAATCTGAATATACCAGGAAGGTCCTCGAAGCCAGGAGAAGCTCCTCGCCAAAACCAGGGACCTAAGTCCCTGGTTTTGCCATAAAAACGCGACAAATGCCAAGATCCGCGACAATTTGGTGGGCCCACGCATCGATTTTCGACGCGTGGGCTAGTCTCGTCTTCTAGAACCCTCGTATGCATATAAAAACCCTTGCAGAGGCCTGAAATGCAAGCAGATTGAGATACAGGCTAGGTTTTCTCTCTTTTAGTGTAGTGTAGGTGTTCTTCTTCTTTTCTTTTGTATTTTTATTTCTTTTAGATTCATGTATTAGGGCTGAGAGATTCAGAGAGAGAAAGAGAGATTGATGTAATAGATGGTGACAATCTATGTAAAGGTGTCTCCTTTCTTCTCCATTGTAATCTTCTCCATCTTTATATAATGTTTAGCTAATCTTTTCTTCTCATGGCAATCTGACTACTAACCACTAACCATCTAACCACTTACTTGATAATCTACATAAATCTAATAGTCTCTACAAGGCCTTGCTCTTGCAAGAGCCATTGATGGCTCATGATGATGGATTCTAACATTCTAACATTTCTAACACCTAACCCACTAACTTGCAATGTCTTCTTTATTTCATGCTCACCTCTAACCGGTTTTGATGATTTAATAGTAACTTGCAACTTGTTATGTGGTATGGATGTATGAATGTAGAAGAACAATCTTATAGGCCATGCTTTGTATCGTCTCTTGAAGACAAGGATTAGTGATGGCCAAGGATCCATGTGAGGCAACTATCGCTAAGAGGTTAGCATGGTTAGTGGAGCAATTAGTAGTTAGTAGCCATGAGTTTTTTTTATCTTATTTTAAAAACTAATTTCAAAATCTTTTATCATTTTTTCTATCATTGTTTTTACCATCCTCTTATGTTCACCTTTGTTTCATTTTCTTTTTGTTTTCAAAATCATTTCTCTTTTATTTTTACATCGCCGTTTCATCACCTTCTTGACCTATCACGTTCAGTTTTCTTTTCTTTTACTTTTTTTCATTCTTTTAACAAAGAAGAATTGTTAACACAACACGTGAATAAGAACTGTTAATGTTTCTATCGCCTCTCGGTCCTGTGGATTCGACCCATTGAGCCAATGTTATAACGGAAGTATCGAGCGAACATTAACACATATACATTTTCACTAATTTCATAAAATATACATTTTACAGTGCTTGTTCCGCCCTGATCAAATTTTTGGCGCCGTTGTCGGGGATGGGAATGGTTTTGGTTTCACATTTTTGTTAACATTTTCTTCTCTGTTTTGGTGTGCAGGGCAATTTTTACAGATTCTTTGCATTGCAGAAGGTTACTTTTGGTTGCTTCTTCCTACTCTAGAAATCAGAAATCTAGCTTCTTACACTTTGCCACAGAAATCAAAGAAAAGCCACGCAACCGCGGCATATTTTGTGGCAATTGTATTTTGTCTTTTGCAGGGACTTTGCAAGTTGCATATATTGTTATATTCTGCTGCCAATTTTCTGCTTTGATTGCCTAAACACTGTAATAAACTAAAGAACTAAAATACGGTATTTGGACGCTTTTAAATTGGTTTAGACATTTGCATTTAGGCACGTGTCAATTTCAATTCCAATATATTGTATTTTGTTCTGTTGTTGTGATCTGGACTGAGGTGTACATATGGCATTGCATATAGCATGGGACAAACATGTGAGTGATTTACTCACTTTGTGTTATATTCTTGTTTATATTGCACACTGCACGAATTGAAATTAAGGGCAAAACCCATACAAGATAAGGTGGGAGTTCATCACCCTTCCTTAGCCCAAAAATCACCTCCCTACTCACACAACCCAAGCCCTAATAAAAATTGATAAACTTGGCCCCTAGGGACATCTCAGACTCATTAAGAGATTGACCGAGGGTGAAACTTATTTTGAATCTTACTCTTGTGAAATCGGTGTCTAAGGTTGGGAATTAAGAGGTTACGCCTCGAAGATATCATGGTTTGGCGTAATTAAGACCCGTTGCTTACGCACAGATATCTCACACCGTATTTTGCCCCTACCTAGCCGATTAGCTTGTGGTCGGATTCATATAACAACCTTCGCCGAGTAATCACTCAGTTAGGAGTCGCTAGGTCTAGGTCAACCCTAGTATAGGCTTAGTTTTGATTTTCTTTCTTTTTGTTTGTTTGTTTGCTTTTTCTTTTTTGTTTGTGATTGTTTGTGAAATTGAATTCAACAATAACAATTCTTTCAATTCTAATACGAATCTATATTTCACGCCAACTCCATTTGTTTCATATAATTCCAACCCAGCCTTTTACAATATGAACCAACCAAATACACCGGGTTGGCCTTATCCGAATCAATACAACCCATACCCCAAATCTTTTAACCATAATTTCCAAAATAATTTTCACTCTTCACAGAGTCAATGAAAATTCCCCTCCCCCGAGTCAAATTTTCAACCTCCTTATCCACCTTGTCCACAATTTACACAATATTCATTCCCCGATTTCACTTCCTGTACTCCTTTTCTAGAATCACCAATTGAAGAAAAGTTTGAGCTAGAAAAGAGTATAGAAGCCATGCAAGAGGCCGAACGAAAATTTCAGAAAATGTTAGCCTCCCCAAATCCACACTATTTCCAAGATTCATACTCAGTCTCACCAGTTCAAAATAAAAAACCACAATCTTGGAAATGAGTATGCGTGAGTCCGAAAAATAATCAAATCTGATGTACTTACGATTTCTCCACAATTTTTAAAACAAATCTTCATCTTTTCAAGCCGAATCACAACAAAACGATGAACCAATCGACTATGAAAAGATGCTTGAAATCATGACTCAAGCTCAAATCGCCCATAATCATGACATAGATATGATGGTCAAAACTCTCCATTCTCATCCTTTGACCATTCCTGATGTCACTAACCATTCTGTTAGAGCCAAAGAATCATGTTGTTTTGAAAACCAAGATTCAATTTCAGTCCACCCATCTGAACTTGACTAAACCTCAAATGTTAAAAATCCCATTGACATTTTGGCAAGTTATCCTTTTCCTGAGATTGAACTTGAGCATGACTATGATCCTGAAGCTCAACTTGGTAATTCAAATTCACTGCCTGATTTCATAATGACTGAGGTATTTTTACCTGATTTCAGGCTTTTTTTTGAGTCAACATTAGATCCTGTGCCAATCCATCGTGGAATTGATTCGCCAATATTTTATGATCAACAAATTAAACTTGACCAATTTCATACTTTTGAATGTCCCATTGACAAATTGGAAAGTTTTCTTTTCAAAGAAATTGAACTTAGACAAGAATGTGACTTTGATTCTCAAATTTGTGATCCAGTTCAAATTCTTGAATCAATATTGACTCCAGTTTTGTTACCCAAATTGAGTAACATTTAGAGTCAGTTTTGGTTCCCATACCTGTCATTCTTGAACTTGAATCACCTATCTTAGAAAGTCACATTACATTGTGGGGGAATGAATGTGGACTTGACTTTCAATTTCTTGATTTGGACCCGATTCCTGAACCAATTTGGACTCCTGAACCTTTACTTGACTTAAGTCAAATTCCTGGGTCAGTAGTTGTTCCTATGCTTCCTCAGTCCAAATCAATCATTCCATCTTTTCATACTCCATTTTGGTACAAAGGTGTTGATAAAATTGACTCTGAAATTATTTTAGAAATTTGAAAATTAGATGGGGTAAATTTTTTAATCAAAATCATTCATATGTATATCATAATAATGGGTTGTATTATAGAGGTTTATGGTGGGTTCCTCTGGACTCCACGCAAATTGGATTGGGCCGCATTTCGTGGACCAATCAGACCACCACCAGAGCCACCACTTTGAGGTAATTTTTCCTTCCCTCTCTATTTGTTTCATGCATACATACATCACGATGCATTGAGGACAATGCATGAGATAAGTGAGGGGAGGGTTTACTAACATAGAGTTTTTAGATTTTCTTTCTTTTTCACTTCTTTTAGGATATTCTTAGAATTTCCCTTTTGTATAGAATCTTTCCCTTCTTTAAAAACTTTTTAAAACAAGAGACAAAGTTTTGATCTATTTTTAAGAAAATTAAGATGATCTTAGAAATTAAGAAAACCTTAATTACGACATCTTAAACCTAGTCGAAATAATGGATCTTATTTAAAATTATAGGCTAAGTAAGATAAATTGGAGAGATAATTTTATCTTGAATTTTTTGCCTTAGATAGTATGCACTTCACACTTACATATTTTTGTGATAGAAACAAAGACCTAAAATGCCATAAAACAAAAATAAATAAAAAGAAAAAATATATTATATATGAAGAAAAAAATACTTATTAAGCTGGATAATTATGCCTCAAGAAGCATGATTATTCACGCCTAACGGTGGTCAAAAGAAACAAATACTCCCCCTTAGTTTTGTGGCCTTGTTTACTCGAGTCCTTAAACCCGAGAGATGTTTTCTCATCTGGTGCCCTAGAACCATCTGGTTTGGGAGTCATCGGTTAAAGGCTTGCTACATGGGTGAACTAGAAAACCTAATGAAGCTAAGGGAAGGATATATATATATATATATATATATATATATATATATATATATATATATATATATATATATATATATATATATATATATATATATATATATATATATATAAACATAAATGGCTTGATGGTTAGAGTTGAAAACCCAGAAATCTTCACTATCACAAAGTGCATATTATCTAGATTTTATGAAGGATAAAATATTCAATCCAATTTGAATTCTTACCTTAATTGAAGACAAGATCTTACATAGAGACTAAGTTTAAGGAAGAATAATTTTTGGTGGATTTATGACCTTAGATCGCTTATATTTTTGCAAAAATATTTCGTAAACTTATCTCTCTTTCAAAATGCGTTTTCAAAATACTAACATTTGTCTTCTTTTTATATGGTTTTTGTGGGTGTAATCCGCTAAAAATCCTCAGGAGAAAAAACTCCTTCTCTAGGGGTAACCTAGAGATTTAACGGCTTGTTGCACATGCTTAGTGCAATCGCGTCACCTGCGAAAGTGGTGTAATAATATTTGTAGTATAGTTTTTCTTTTCTTATTTTGCTCGGGACGAGCAAAAGATAAGTGTGGGGTGTGATTAGTCTACAGTTCTGCATTATTATATCGCATTTTCCTGCTTATTTATGAATAAAATGTCGGTCTAAATCGTGTTTTGGTCTCTCTTGCAGATAATCAAGATAAGGAGGGAAAAAGGGTAATAAGTGTTTAATTAAACCCATTTTTGGGTAACTAAATCCGATTTTTTTGGAGGCTAAGCAAGGTAAATTCTAGAAGATGCATTGAACCTAAACCTTTGTGCACGTCAGATGAATATCCGGGAAAAAATACCAGAATTTGAATATACCAGGAAGCTCCTCGAAGCCAGGAGAAGCTCCTCGCCAAAACCAGGGACCTAAGTCCCTAGTTTTACCGTGAAAACGCGACAAATGCCAAGATTCCGCGGCATTTAGTGGGCCCACGCATCGATTTTCGACGTGTGGGCTCGTCTCGTCTTCTAGAACCCTCGTATGCCTATAAAAACCCCTGCAGAGGCCTGAAACGCAAGCAGATTGAGATATAGGCTTGGTTTTCTCTCTTTTAGTGTAGTGTAGGTGTTCTTCTTCTTCCTTTTATATTTTCAATTCTTTTAGATTCACGTATTACGGCTGAGAGATTCAGAGAGAGAAAGAGAGATTGATGTAATAGATGGTGACAATCTATGTAAAGGTGTCTCCTTTCTTCTTCATTATAATCTTCTCCATTTTTTACATAATGCTTGGCTAATTTCTTCTTCTCATGGCAATCTAACTACTAACCACTAGCTATCTAACCACTTACTTGATAATCCACATGAATCTAGTAGCCTCTACAAGGCCTTACTCTTGCAAGAGCCATTGATGGCTCATGATGATGGATTCTAACATTCTAACATTTCTAACACCTAACCCATTAACTTGCTAACTTGCAATGTCTTCTTTATTTCATGCTCACCTCTAAATGGTTTTGATGATTTAATAGTAGCTTGCAACTTGTTATGTGGTATGGATGTGTTGTTTGAATGTAGAAGAACAATCTTATGGGCCATGCTCTGTATTGTCTCTTGAAGCCAATGATTAGTGATGACCAAGGATCCATGTGAGGCAACTACAACTATGAGGTTAGCATGGTTAGTGGAGCAATTGGTAGTTAATAGCCATGAGTTTTATTTTCCTTTGTTTTTAAATTTAATTTCTAAAACTCTTTTATCAATTTTTCTATCGTTGTTTTTACCACCTTCATAGTTCATCTTAGTTTCATCTTCTTTTCTATTTATTTTCCAAACCACTTCTCTTCGTTTTCACATTGTCGTTTTCATCGCCTTCTCCACCTATCACTTCTGGGTTTCTTTTCTTTTCTTTTACTATTTCAATTCTTTAACAAAGAAGACTTGTTAACAACCGACGTGAATAAAAACTGTTAATGCTTTTATCGTTTCCCGTCCCTGTGGATTCGACCCGTTGAGCCAATGCTATAACGGAAGTATCGAGGGAACATTAGCACATATAAGCTTTTCATCAATTTTACAAAACACACGTTTTCGAGTGCTGGTTCCGCCCCGATTAACATAGAGTTTTTAGATTTTCTTTCTTTTTCACTTCTTTTAGGATATTCTTAGAATTTCCTTTTTGTATAGAATCTTTCCCTTTCTTTAAAAATTTTTTAAAATAAGAGATAAAGTTTTGATCTATTTTTAAGAAAATTAAGATGATCTTAGAAATTAAGGAAACCTTAATTATGACATCTTAAACCTAGTCGAAATAATGGATCTTATTTAAAATTATAGGCTAAGTAAGATAAATTAGAGAGATAATTTTATCTTGAATTTTTTTGCCTTAGATAGTATGCACTTCACACTTACATATTTTGGGATGGAAACAAAGACCTAAAATACCATAAAATAAAAATAAATAAAAAGAAAAAAAAATATTATATACGAAGAAAAAAATCACTTATTAAGCTGGATAATTATGCCTCAAGAAGCATGATTGTTCACGCCTAACGATAGTCAAAAGAAACAAATAATCCCACTTAGTTTTGTGGCCTTGTTTACTCGAGTCCTTAAACTAGAGGGATGTTTTCTCATCCGGTGCCCTAGAACCGTCTGGTTTGGGAGTCATTGGTTAAAGGCTCGCTACATGGGTGAACTAGAAAGCCTAATGAAGCTAAGGGAAGAATAAATAAATAAATAAATATATATATATATATATAAATAGCTTGATAGTTAGAGTTGAAATCTAAGAAATCTTCACTATCACAAAGTGCATATTATTTAGATTTTATGAAGGATAAAATATTCAATCCAATTTTAAATTCTTACCTTAATTGAAGACAAGATCATGCATAGATTAACGAAGAATAATTTTTGGTGGACTTATGACCTTAGATCGCTTATATTTTTGCAAAAATATTTCGTAAACTTGTCTCTCTTTCAAAATGCGTTTTCAAAATACTAACATTTGTCTTCTTTTTATATGGATTTTGTGGGTGTAATCTGCTGAAAACCCTTAGGAGACAAAACTCCTCCTCTAGGGGTAACCTAGAGGTTTAACGGCTTGTTGCACATGCTCGTGCAATCGCGTCACCTGCGAAAGTGGTGTAATAACATTTGTAGTATAATTTTCTTTTCTTGTTTTGCTCGGGACGAGTAAAAGATAAGTGTGGGGGTGTGATTAGTCTACAGTTCTGCATTATTATATCGCATTTTCCTGCTAATTATGAATAAAATGTCGGTCTAAACCGTGTTTTGGTCTCTCTTGCAGATAATCAAGATAAGGAGGGCAAAAGGGTAGTAAGAGCTTAATTAAACCCATTTTTGGGTAATTAAATCCGGATTTCTTGGAGGCCAAGGTAACTTCTAGAAGATGTATTGAACCTAAATCTTTGTGCACGTCAGACGAATATTCAGGCAAAAATACCAGAATCTGAATATACCAGGAAGGTCCTCGAAGCCAGGAGAAGCTCCTCGCCAAAACCAGGGACCTAAGTCCCTAGTTTTGCCGCGAAAATGCGACAAATGCCAAGATTCCGCGACAATTTGGTGGGCCCATGCATCGATTTTTGACGCGTGGGCTCTTCTCATCTTCTAGAACCCTCGT
This sequence comes from Agave tequilana, assembly GCA_038442645.1. Taxonomy (NCBI): domain Eukaryota; kingdom Viridiplantae; phylum Streptophyta; class Magnoliopsida; order Asparagales; family Asparagaceae; genus Agave; species Agave tequilana. The sequence goes on along the minus strand of JAVJIF010017966.1, from coordinate 32,596 downwards.
ATGCCTATAAAAACCCCTGCAGAGGCCTGAAACGCAAGCAGATTGAGATACAGGCTAGGTTTTCTCTCTTTTAGTGTAGTGTAGGTGTTCTTCTTCTTTCCTTTTGTATTTTCATTTCTTTTAGATTCATGTATTAGGGCTGAGAGATTCAGAGAGAGAAAGAGAGAGATCGATGTAATAGATGGTGACATCTATGTAAATGTGTCTTCTTTCTTCTCCATTGTAATCTTCTTCATCTTTTACATAATGCTTAGCTAATCTTTTCTTCTCATGGCAATCTAACTACTAACCACTAACCATCTAACCACTTACTTGATAATCCACATGAATCTAATAGCCTCTACAAGGTCTTGCACTTGTAAGAGCCATTGATGGCTCATGATGATGGATTCTAACATTCTAATACTTCTAACACCTAACCCACTTACTTGCAATGTCTTCTTTATTTCATGCTCACCTCTAGCCGGTTTTGATGATTTAATAGTAGCTTGCAACTTGTTATGTGGTATGGATGTATTGTTTGAATGTAGAAGAACAATCTTATGGGCCATGCTCTGTATCGTCTCTTGAAGCCAAGGATTAGTGATGACCAAGGATCCATGTGAGGCAACTATCTCGAAGAGGTTAGCATGGTTAGTAGAGCTATTAGTAGTTAGTAGCCATGAGTTTTTTTATCTTGTTTTAAAAACCAATTCCAAAATCTTTTATCATTTTTTCTATCGTTGTTTTTACCATCCTCTTAAGTTCACCTTTGTTTCATTTTCTTTTATTTTTCAAAATCATTTTTCTTTTATTTTTACATCATCATTTCATCACCTTCTCGACCTATCACGTTCAGTTTTCTTTTCTTTTACTTTTTATCATTCTTTTAACAAAGGAGAATTGTTAACACAATACGTGAATAAGAACTGTTAATGCATCTATCGCCTCTCGTCCTTGTAGATTTGACCCATTGAGCCAATGCTGTAACGGAAGTATCGATGGAACATTAGCACATATACATTTTCACTGATTTCATAAAATACAAATTTTACAGTGCTTGTTCCACCCCAATCACCGGTCAACTGATACTGTCCAAAAGTAAAAAATATGACCATTGGTGGTCGACTGGGCAGTCGACTGACCTGGTTATTTTGGCATGTTCTGCCTCAAATGGCTATATCTTTAATCCACTGTTTAGAGGTTAATCAAAAATGACTGTATGGGTTTCTCTCTACTATTTTGAGTACCTATAAATAGAAACCCTGTAGATGATTAACCAAGATAGTTTTTAAGATATATATTCATTTCTAGACTCAAATTTCTCAAGATAAAAAGATTTCAAAAAAGAGGAGTTTTCAAATACAAATTCCATTACAAAAATCTCTCTTGCTTGACTCCTCACTCTACTGATTTCAAAGCTTTCCTCATCACAATCTCAAAGCTACATATTCTATTATTGGTTATAAGATTGTGTTTGTGGGCCTCTTTTTGTGATTTAGGAAAGGTCACATTTTTCTTTATTATTGAGAAGTGTTATAGAGGTCGAGGCCTCAATACGAGCTCGCGATACGATTATAAGGTATTGTGGTACCAAGTCAGAGGACTTGAGGGCTCGGTTCGTTCTTGTGAGAACGTGTAGAGAAGTGATCTTGCGGGATCGATTTCTAGTAGAATTCTTCATTGCGGGGAAGGCGAGAATATAGAGCAAGTGGCTCAAACCTCAAAACAAATCATCCTTGTTTGCGATTGCTTTCTCTCACACTCTCTTATACTATCTCACTTTTTACTATTGCTTGCTAAAATTTCTCTATTTTATATTGTTACTTATACTCTTGTGCTAGTGTTACTTGTGTTGATATTGTTACTTGTTAGTTCTCTAGGAATAGTTTTTTATTCCGTATTATTTGCCATCAATCTATAGCCATCACCTATTCACCCCCTTCTAGGTGATTTATAACTTTTTCAAGTTCTCTTATGAAGAAGTACACATCCTCAGACTCTAGATCATGAAACTTTGGGAGAGTGTCGATGAAATATGACTTGAGCTGGAAATTGTTGCCACTAGCTTCTGGTAGCCGAATGCAAGACAGAAGGGATGTCCTAATGAGATAGAACATATCCTGCAAAGATGTTGTATGGTCCATAACCGGATCTGGTTTGGAGGTGAACTGCTTCTGCTTAACCTAGATGTATTTGGGTCTCTCAACCAAGTTGACATGCACAATTAAGATCACAAAACAAGTTCACCAATCAGTCAAAAGAAAAAAAAATCAACCAAGCCTATTCTAAGGTAAACTTAGACCTAGACGACTCCTAACTGGTTGATTGTCTAGGAAGGTATATTACAGTAGCCTGATCACAAGTTATTCGACCACATAGGGGAAAAACATAGTGGGAGGTATCCGTGCAAAGCTACAGGCCTAAATATGCTAAACCATTAGTTTTCAAGGATCTTGCCTCTTATCCCCAACCTTTGATACCAATTTGACGAGAGTCCGACTCTAACAACTTTCCCCCGAGGTCAATCTCCTAGTGAGTCCGAGATGTCCCTAGGGCCAACATCTATTTATATTTTAGTTTAGGCTAAGGTTGTGAGTGTGTTGGAGATGGTTTGTGGGCTAAGGAAGGGTAATGACCCCCCACCTTATCTTATATTAGGTTTTGCCCTTAAGATATTTTAGTGCAAGTGTGCAAGAAAATAGCGAAAAGTAACACTCAAAAGTAATAAGATCACTTAAAATGTTTTCTAAGTTAGATGCAATGTAAACTTACCTTGCCTCCAGTGCTCTTCAACAGTAATTGAAATGAGTAATTAGACAAATGCCTAGAATGCAAGTTTAAATGTTTTTTATGTAATTCAACAACGGTTATTGTTGAGATTAAAATAGTGTTCAGAATCAATCAAATATGAAAACTAACAATAGCAAAAGGATTAACTTGCAATGCAATATGACCTGCAAAAAAGTTTTTGTTGGCAGTCCAATAGATTACTGCATTTTTGTGGCAAAATGACAGAAATCACGACTAATTTAATAGCTTCTGTTCTCTGCTTTCTTGCGTAGAGGCACAGAGAAGCAAACATTTTTCTGCAGTGATCAGTTTCTCCAAATGATTTCTTAACCCTGAAGCAAAACACAAAACATGTTAAAAATAAAGAATATCGTTTCCTCCCTGGCAACGACGCGAAAAATTTGATCAATTCTGATCGAGCAATTTCAAAACACCAGATATAGTAAAGAAATGAAACTGGAAGATCGTGCGTGGTGATTAAATTTAAAATATCGTGTAGCTTAGGGCTAGTGGGTCATGTCCCTGAGGAGAGATGTGATGCAAACTTTTTGATATTTTTGTTGAGAAAACAAGTTCAGATTCTATTTTTTTAAAAGAAAGGGGAAAAAAAGAATATGGTTGGTTTGGAGTTGGTTTAAGGGAAAATTAAAAACGAGTGGAGATTTTGAAAAAGGTGAATTCGAAGAAATTTCAAATGAGGTGAAATTTTTAGTTTGTTTTGAGAAAAAAGAGGATCCGGGCTTACTATTCTACTACTCAACTATGTATTCTTCTCTTGAAAATTTTAGTACCTCAACTTGATCATAGGCCAAAGTTAAAACTTGAGTCTTGGTACATTCAAGCAAAATAAATATGATGAATTTTGAAAAAGTTAACTTCATTTTAAAATCATTCTTAATTTGAATGTTAAATAATCAAGTTTGTTTTTCAAGTATGAAATAAAAACGAGTTTAAGAATTATTTCAAAATGAAAGTTAAAAAGATCCAAACCCATCCTCATGTGCCCTCAAGAACACTCACAAATATGCAAGGCTATAGGCATTCATATGATTTTGTTGGGTTTTTCACATAAATCATTCAAGAAGAAGAATTATAGAAGAGAGAGGATAGTGAGCTAAGAAAATTGAATTAGGTACTCATAATAGAAATAAAGTAAGAAGATGAAATAAATCAAGACATACTAGAAAAATCGAAGTGAGAGAGAATCCATTGAATCTTTATTGATGTCACTTCAACTTTTGATTGTAACATTCTTTCTTTCTCTTTTATTGGACTAAGCTAGAACAGAATGAAGAAAACAAAAAATAAACATTTCAATTAATTCAATAACAATGATTTCCTAACTTCAAAATAAAAGCCTAAACTCGAAGCCTCTTCTGTACGTATCTCTGCTCTGAATGGTAGGGTATTTATAGGAGGAGATGAAGGGATAAACATGATTGAAGATAAGAGAAAAGATGCTGGCCCAACAGCCTTAATAGAGTCCTGAAAACACGACTCTTTACTGTGTTTTCGCGACAAGTTAGTAGATGTTAGATCCGTACTTTGAGCGCCCTATTACTCCTATTACGATATCTCCATTTTTTCAGATAGATCTTCTTCTAGACCTCTGAATTCAAGTGGATCTTCATTGATTGCTTGAGATAGAAGGGCTTCTAAGAACTGACATAAGGCTTTCTTCTTTTTCTGCAGTCAGATGAGAAACAATGATGACTGGTAGGATCTCTTGTCCGCCTAGGTACATGTACTTGAGATGTCTGGACAAAGCTTTTAGTTCTAAAGGTGGGGAAGACTCAATTGAGGGAAGAGTCAAGTTTGTTGGCTCTGGATTCAGTGAACTCAGGCTTGAGGCCCAATTCACAATAGACTCGCAATATGATCAAAGTTGAAACCTTCATATTCCAACTCGAAATCACACTCGATTTCTAGCTTTATCTCCTCGTTGTGCTCACCGGTTAAGTTCTCAATAAGGTTCACACCAAATATTTAATTGTTCTTGTCATGGGGTTGTTTACGTTGGTTAAAGATATTGACCTCTTTAGTCATGTCTGCGAAGGTTAACCTTATGAATCCATTTCTTCAATTTATGACTGTATTTGCAGTAGCAAGGAATGGGCGCCCTAAGATGATGAGAGTTTGAGACCTATTATTTGACACTAGATGGGTCTCAAGAATAATGAAATATATGGGGTAGATAAACTTTCCAACAAGGATAAGGACATCATTTATTTTTCTTTGGGAACTTTCAGTGACTGATCAGCTAATTGGATGGTAACTCGGGTCAGACTAAGCTTGTCCAATCTAAGTTATTGGTTTACTGAGAAGGAGAGCAAGTTAAGACTTTCTCCTAAATCTAAGAATGCATGACTAATTTCAATTTGTTCTATGGTGCAAGAAATGGTAGGACAACTAGAATCATTGTAATTGACAGAGATCAGACTAAATAATAACTCACTAATGTTAGCGGGTAAAAAAGACTTTCTTGAGTACATTAGTCTTTCTCTACTTGGTGCACATGTCCTTAAGAAATTTTACATAGGATGAGACTTGTTGAATCTCATCAAGAAGGAGAACATTACCCTTTACTTAATTAAATATCTCAAGTATTTTCTTTATGTGTGTAGTTTGTTTATTGTTATTCTTAAGCCTATTTGGAAATAGAACAATAGTCTTGTGCAACTGATCGGCTGACTTATCTTTTTCAGACTTGTCAGAATTGGAGAAAATGGAACTAGAAGAAGTGGACACTTGTGTAGGGTTGTGCTGGATAGGAGTTGATGGCATTGATACTTGGTTATTGACTTGTCTACCTGACCTTAATGTATGAGCCACATTACATTGATATAACTGCTGATCTTGAACTAGGTGGACTTGACTAGAGTTTCTAGAGTTTGTCAATGGCTAACTAAGCAAAGTCTTTTTGGGTCTTTCATTTAATGAACTAGATAGCTAATTAATTTGAACCTCTAGATATGGCTTGAGTGTGGTTGCTCATCAGTTGTCCCTAGTTTTGCATGAAGAATGCTTGAGACTTAATAAGATATTTCATACTCTTCTCTAAATTGGTCAATCTTTTTTCAGTTGGAGTATTTGGAATGAAGAGTTGTGGAACTTGGATGGAAAAATTTTGTTGACAGATCGAAAGTTGGAACTGATTTGGAAAGGTTGACCTTAAGTGTTCATGGTTATTTTGGCTCAATGAGAAATTCGAGTAGTTTCTCTAGTCGAGATTGTACCTTAATCAAAGTTTCACAGTTATGAAGGTGCATATGACTTAAAGTAAAGTAATAAACTATATGAGAAATACAGTTTGACTCCTTACCTTTATTGATAACAAGTTTTTGAATAGAGACTAAGTTTAGGAATGAAAAATTCGATTGTCCTATAACTTATAGGTTACTTGAACTCTTACAAGCATACTTCAAATAGTTTCTCTCTTTTTCAAAATGTTTTTTTAAAATACTAACACTTTATTTCTCTTTTTATGGATTTTGTGGGTGCAATCCACTGAAAACTCTCAAGAGACAAAACTCATCCTCTAGGGGTAACCGAGAGGTTTAACAGCTGTTGCACATACCTAGTGCAATCGCGTGACCTGCGAAAGTGGTCTAATAAATTCTTAGATTTAGTTTTAATATTTTGCTCGAGGACGAGCAAAAGATAGGTGTGGGGGTGTGATCACACACGTGCGCTGCATGTTTTCATATCATATGTGTCACATTTTCGCATTTTTATTTAAATAAAACTCTGCTATTAATGTATTTTCATGTTTAATTGCATGTAGGGTAATTAAGAAAGAAAAGAGAGAAATAGACAGATTTTGTAAATACACCTAGGGGGTGAATAAGTGTATGGCTAATCTAATGACAAATAATGCGGAATTAAAAACAAATTGCAACACACTTAGTTAACCAAAGAGTGCAGCCGAATTCCCAGTGAAGGGCTCTGGACTATATCCTCTAAATTCTTCTAAATAAGAGTTGAGGTGCTATATGAAGCTCTCTTGGTTCAACACAAGTGAGGCACACAAACAAACCAAGCATATAAGATATGAACAATATGATGCAATGCAAGGTAAATAAGAGAGAGAGAGAGTATAGAGATAGTGGATCAATCGCAAACACCGAGATATGTTTTGAGGTTCGAGCACCCAGCTCTATGTCCCCGCCTTCACACAGAAAGATTTTCACTAAATTGTCCACACAGGGAGCCTCCACTGAGGATTTGGACAAATACAATTAGGAGTACACAACTCCTCTCTCCAACAAATACAACCTCTACACAAGAGGTAAGGCATAACACAAATACCTCTACACTTAGAGGGATGGGCACTTAGCCAAACAACTATCGTCCTCACACAAGAGGGATAAGGCTCAAAGCCACAACTCCACAATCACCTCTTCACTAAGAGGGATATCAACACAGCCTCCACAATCACCTCTAGAGGGATAACAACACAAACACATCTCACTAGAGGGATATCGCAAAGTAAGGAGGGTTTACAACTCTTGGTGGTATCAACAACCACAAACTAATTTTCTCACAAAATAGATCCTAATAGATAGGATAGACAGATAGCTCAAGTATGAGAAAATAAAGTGTTTGAAATAAAGAAAAACACTTGAGAAAATCTCCAAATAGATATTGAAATTTAGATCAAAAACTAATTCCCAAAAGACTCTATTTTCTTTGAATTTCCAACACTTTAAAAACAAATAAAAATAAATCTTTTAACACCAAAAACTCTTGTTGAAAAACACTTAAACGATGTAAAATTTTCTCTTCTCAAATCTTGGTGAAATCAGCCAAAGAAGGGAGTATTTATAACCCACCAAAAATTCTGCCCGTTGGCAGCTGGAAAGGGCAGAATTGCCCTTCCAATCGACCGCCCTGTCGACCGACCAGTCGACCAGCCAACGGTCACTTTTCTGACCGTTGAGCCAGCGGTCGACCGCCCAGTCGACCGGGCCAAAGCCTACGGTTGACCGGCCCCCACCGAGAGTGGGGTGCTTTTAGTCGGTCGACCGCGCGGTCGACTGGTCGAAGAGGCTGGCCGTGTGCACGTCTTCGTGCACATCGGTCGACCGTGCCGGTCGACCGACTCCTGGTCCGGTCGATCGGCCCGATCGACCGCTAGAGCCTGGCAGGGAATATTTTTAGGATTTAAAAACTTGACTTCTTAACTTCAATTAAGTCCCATAAAATCACATAAATTTCACAAAAATAAGTTCTTATATTATCTTTGAAATACAAATATGTGTGATAAAAATTCAACACATATTATAAACTTTTTGAATCATTTTTGTGATATTGAAATTTTGTCGTAAACCAAAATCTGTATTTTCCAAAACTTGAATTTTTGATATGGAAAACCGTTTCTCCAAAACTCATGTAAATACAAAAACATGATAGTGAAACAACTTTGAATAATATTGTATATGGATAGAATCCAATATACATATAGAGATATATATCTATGTTTTTGACATGAAATCCAATATCGGTTAAACCAAGAATCAAAATCAATAAACTTTAAAATTTGTGTGTGTATGTGAACTTGAGCATATCAACACTATCTAATCTTTACATAAGATCTAAATATCTAAACAAAACAAACTGATGTCTTCTTGTAGATTTCTTTCTCCAAGTTGACTCGATCCAAACACGATCCACCGAGCTTGACTCCAATCGAGTGCTATATGCGATCTTGACGCGCGAGCTCTTGAATCACCATGTGTAAGCTACAAAAATCTTTTGTTGAAGCTAAACACCTACTAATATCTTGATCAAATATCTGAAACTAAATATCACAAGATTATTAGTAAACTATAACTATATGAGTTAATCTTCATCAAAACTAGAGTGAAGGGCCTCTGGGCCAACAGTCTCCCCTTTTTGATGATGACAAAACTCATGGAGTTATATATGCATGGATTAAAGATAAGCTTCATATAAGCTCCCCTTAACTCATGCATAACAATAAAAATAAAGATATGCAATGAATGCTCAACGCAAATATGAATAAATGAGGTTTATTATCTCAACACAAATATTTAATGTTTATTTCCACATTTTTGCATAAACAAAATAATGCTCTTGATACCAATTGACATATATTGACATATATGCACTTGATACCAATGGAAAACAAAAATAGACATGCATATGGAGAAAATGCCAAGATAAACATCTCTCCCCCTTTTGAAATATGCATACATATAAAACTCCAAAATACGTCATGCATATAAAACTCTAAAAATATTTCTCCCCTTTTTTGTCAATCATCAACAAAGGGGTATAAATAAAAAAAAAAACTCAATAAGCAATAAGGGGCATAAATGATACTACTTTCCCTTTTTGTTAAACCAAACAATAAAGCGATATAGAGAAGATGTTAAACTTCCCTTGCATATAAGCAATATATATTAAAACATTATGAAACCAAATTTTCATACCAATTGTAAGTAAACAAAATTGTTTGTTTTGAGTTTTTATCTAAATTATTTTTTTAAGTAATTTTTTTTTTAAGATACCAATTGTAAGTAAACAAAATTTTGATCAAAACATTATGACATACCAATTGTAAGGAAACAAAAAAAAATTTAATATATCAAAAGATACCAATTGAAAGATATAAATTATAAAACTTGATACCAATTGTAAATATTAATACAATTGAAGGTATTTTGAAAATTTTTTGATACCAACAGAAAATGAAACATTTTTGCATTTTTGATATCAATTGTGAATATTAGTACTAATTTAAAATATTTTCTAATTTTGATATCAATGGTAAGTATATATATACCAATTGTAAGTTTTGATACCAAAAAAAGTAAAAACCAAAATTTTAGGTAAACAAGGCTCATTTCAAAATAGATACCAATTTAAAATGAAGCATAATACCAATTCAAAAATATAAACCAACCTTTATGGTTAAACAACTCATTTTAAAATAAAGATACCAAATAGAGAATAATATCAATTAAGCTTCTTGATACCAATATTGAAAATGTTTGGCATATACCAATTGAAAACATTTTTCATTAGGAGCATAGGATACCAATTGATAAGTAAGAAATTAATTGAATAATATTCTTTTTCATCATAAAGAGTGGGAGTATAATACCAATTGAAAACAAAACCGATTGAAAGGTATAACATGAATTTTCTCCCCCTTTATGAAATACTAATGAAAACGATGCATAATCTTGTATAAAATACCAATTGAAAAATAATTGACATTTAGGACTAAATCAAGCTTAGCATAATCATAATTTGTGCTTTTAAGATATACAGATATGGTAAGCACAATCAAATCACATATATATGTATGAAAAAGTAAATACCAATCGAAATTGATACTATTTGAAGTTCGAAGCATACATATATGAAAAACCACAAATATGAGTATACAAAAAAAATATCAATTGTGATACCAATTGAAAATACAATGAGAATCAAGTATATAACTCATACCTACCACCTATTCATGCACATGTTTAAAAAGATTTTCAATAAGGCATACAAGACATGGACGCCCATCCAACCGCCCTTAGATGGATAGGGGTTTTCAAAAATAAATTTTGAAAATAATTTTAGTATAATTGAAAAACTCTACCAAAATGAAGAATAACGCAACTTGTTTTATGATAATCTTGAAAATTAGTATGAAATCCTTCAAGTAAGGAATAAAATAAGAATATATTTCATGAAAAATATGTAAGTCACGCGATCATCAACACTCAAGATCAATAAAGCACATATATGCTCATGAAATAAAAGTCATGAGTAAACAATAATAATGTGAGTGAAAGAATCATGTAATCCGCATCATGGAGATAGGCAATAAAACTCAATGAAATTCCTTCATAAAAAAACATGAAAATTTAAATTTCATCAAAATAATTCAAACTTTAAGACATATGTATATTTTGTCTAAACTATAAGTATACATACATATCCCTAAACACAATTAAGTTCATAAAGAGATTTTTACATGAAAGGCAAATGACTCAAGGGTATACATGTATATCCAATAGTTTTGAAAAAATTAATATATACATGAACCTAAACATATGATCATGAAAAACATGTCCAAAAATAGGGAATACAAGTTAAAATGCATGAATCATCAAAACTAGGCTATATTAGTACATTTAATGGATACATGATTGAGATGGACCTGCACACAAGAATACAGAATTTCAGAACTTTAAAATAAAGAGTGTAAGTGCTCAATTCTACCGCGATAGCAAGTGGCTATGCGGGTCGTGATCCACAAGGAGGGACTAGCGATAGAAGCTTTTTACTAAGTTCTCTTTTATGTTACAAAGAATGGTTAAGTTCTTCTTTTAGTTCTTAAAAAGAAAAGTGAAAAATAGTTAAAGTTAAATTAGGAAGAAGATGGTAGATTAAGAAGGTGGAGAAAAACATAAAATAGACATATACAAAGAAATCGAAATGAGTGATGAAAGATTTGGTGGATTGTGGTGTTCTAAGCTAAATAATTAAAAGAAAAGAAACTAAAAATTACTTACTTCTTTTGGTCAAATACCTACCTTGAATCTTTTACAATGATGTTCCCTTAAAGTGAGGCGATCAACGTATAGCCCATAAGAGTTGATTCCCGTTTTCTCCACATTATATCATCAAGACGTTGCAAGTATGAAGTGATATAGAATGAAACTCAAAATCCATCGTCATGGGCTATCGGTGGCACTCGCAAAGGCAAGGCTCTTTCGGTGCTTTTAGACTCACTTGGATAACAATTGTACCAAAAGAAGAAAAGTAGAGAAGAAGAAGAAGAACACAAAAATAAAGTACATACAAAAGGGAACTACAGATTCGATTTTATAATAATAAGAGAAAAGAAGGAAATTTTACACCGGTGTCACTCTCAGCACAAGCTTCGTTCTCATTCTCCTATAAAACTCTGATCTCCTCTGATTTACATAAACTAAAACTGAAAATTACATGAAAAGAAAAACAAAAACCTACACTAAAAAAATGAAAAAGTGGACTAAATCCTATCTTTGCATGGTCCTGCCATTTTCAGTGAAAATCCTACCTTTTATAGGCAAAAACTCAGAGGGGAGAGGTGTGAGAAGATAGGGGGAGCAAACGCTCCCCTAACTCTCAAAGCCGCGTTTTCGCGGCCAGGGTGTGGCTAGGTGGCCACACCTTGGTGGTGGTGCTCCCCGGTTTCTCGATTTATATTTATCTTCAGCTGGATTTGCAGTTTAAGTCCGAGATTTTGACGAAATGGCCTTTGATCCTTGGCTTCAACTGAATCAATTTGTAGGGATTTGTTTCAACTGGTTTTCAACCTCTCTGATTTGCTAAGATCTGCCATGATTCCTTGATTTCAAATTTATTCTGATTTAATTCAGAATTTGATGGGCTTTTGGGCTCATTTCTCTTCACTCTCCTTAAGAAACGGGCCTGCAAATAAATCAAACATTTAATTAGAAAAAGCAGAGTTTATTCTATAATAAGTATGAGAATATGATAATAAATGTGCAATATTAGTGACCAATCACACCCCCATACCTATCTTTTGCTCGTCCTCGAGCAAAACAACTAAACTATACTAAGGATTATTAGACCACTTTCGCAGGTCACTCGATTGCACTGAGCATGTGCAACAAGCCGTTAAACCTCTAGGTTTCCCCTAGAGGACGAGTTTTGTCTCGTGAGGGTTTTCAGTGGATTACACCCACAAAATCCATAAAGAAAGAGAAATAAAGAGTTAGTATTTTTGAAAAGCATTTTGAAAGAGAAAAATATTTGAAATATAATTGTAAGATTTAAGTAATCTATAAGTTATAAGAAAACTGAATTTTTCATTCCTAAACTTAGTCTCTATTCAAAAAATTTGTTATCAATTAAAGTAAGGAGTCAAATTGTACATCTCATCTAGTCTATTACTTTACCCTAAGTCATATGCACCTTGTGACCATGAAAATTTTGACTAAGGGTTCTTTAACTCTAACTCTTATGCCTTATTTATTTATATATATAATTTTTTTTGGTGATATTATTCCTTAGTTCTATTATGCTTTCTAATCTGCCCATGTAACGAGCCTTTAATCGATGACTCCCAAACCAAACAGTCTTAGGGTACCGGGTGAGAAAACACCCCAAGGACTTAAGGACTCGAGCAAACAAGGCCACAAAACTAAGGATTTTATTATATGAACCACTTTTAGGCGTGTATACTTATGCTTTATTAGGCACAAATACCCAGCTTAATCAGAGGATTTTATATATATATTTTTCTCAAACTTATCTAATCATCTTTCGCATAAATAATAAGGCTTGCTTAGGCCAAAGTACCTAGCTAATCAATAATTAGATTTGTTCATCTTTCATAGAAATATTTTTTTTTAATATATAAGGCATAAGAATCTTTGTTTTGAACCCTAAGTGTGTAAGTGTATGAAGTATGCATATTTCATTAAGGTAAGGATCAAGACTAAATTACTTTGACAAATTATCTTCCTAATTCTAAAAATCAAACAAATAATCTTATTTTGATCAAGTTTAAGAAATACTAATTTTAATTTTCTTATTCCTTAAAATTGACTTAATTTCTTACAAAAAATATGTCAAAATATTGTTTCTATTTTCAAGAAGTTTTTTAAAGTAAAGAAAAAAATTTTTTAATAAAAAGAAAAACCTAAGTTATGTTAGAAACCCTCCCCCACACCTATCTCATGCATTATCCTCAATGTATGAATTAATGCATAGATGCATGAAAAAGAAGAAAGGGAAGGAAATATTACCTTAAGGTGGTGGTCTGATTGGTCCACGAAATGCGGCCCAATCGACTTTTCGTGGAGTTCGGAGGAACCCACCAGAAATTTCTCTAATATAACCCACTAAAATGATATATACGTGAATGATTTTTATTAAATTTTTGACCCCATCTAATTTTCAAATTCCATAATTAATTTCAGAGTCAATTTTGTCAACCGCCTTGTCCCAAAATGAAGTGTGAAAAGATAGAATGATTGACTTGGACTCAGGAAGTACGGGAACTAATACCGACTCAGGAAAATGACTTAAGTGAAGTAAAGGTTCAGGAGTCGAGATTGGTTTAGGAAGTGGGTCCAAATCAAGAAGTTGAAACTCAAGTCCACATTCATTTTTCAACAATGGAATGTGACTTAATATTGGTGATTCAAGTTTAAGAATGATAGGTGTGGGAATCAAAACTGACTCTAAAATATTACTCAAGTCTGGTAATAAAATATGAGTCAATATTGATTCGGGAATTTGAACTGGATCATAGATTTGAGAATCTAGGTCACATTTCTAATTGAGTTCAATTTCATAAAAATGAGAACTTGCCAATTTATCAATGGGACTTTCAAAATTATAAAATTGGTCAAGTTCAATATGATGATCATCAAAGATGGGTGTTTCAATTTCATTATGAATTGGCACAGGTCCAATGTTGACTCGGGAAAAAGATTGAAATCCGGTGAAGACACCGGAGTCATAATTGAATCAGGAAGTAGAATTGAATCACTAAGTTGAGGTTCATGATCATATTTATTTTCAAGTTCAATTTCAGGAAAGGGATAACTTGCCAAAGTATCAATGTCACTTTTAAAATTTGGAGTTTGGGCAAGTTCAAATGATTATGCTGAAATGGAACCTTATGTTCCAAAACAACATGACTCTTCAGCTCTAACAGAATGGTTACCGACATCAGAACTGGCCAAACGGTAAGAATGTAGAGATTGGACCATCATATCTATGTCATGATTACGAGCGTTTGAGCCTGACTCATGGCTTCAAGCATCTTTTCATAGTTGATAGGTTCATCGTTTTGTTGCGATTGGTCTTGAAAAGATGAAGTGTTGTTTTGGAATTGGTGGTAAAATTGTGAGTCCATCAGATTTTGTGATAGTTGTTTGGACTCATGCATACTCATTTCCAAAATTGATGGGTTTCTATTTTGGACTGGTGGAACTGAGTATGAATCTTGGAAATATTGTGGACAAGGTGGATAAGGAGGACAAGTTGGTTGAAAATTGGACTCGGGGGAGGTGAATCCCCACTGACTCTGTGAAGAGTTGAAATTATTCTGAAAATTATTGTTATAAGATTGGGGGCATAGGTTATATTGATTCGGATAAGACCAATCCGACACACTAGGTTGGTTAAAGTTATGATATGCTGGGTTGGTAATATCTAAAAAAGAGGTTGGTGTGTAATATGGATTACCATTAAAATTGGAAAAATTATTGTTATAAGCCATATCACACAATAAAACACAAACAAAGAAAAAAACAAACAAATAAGCAAACAAAAAAAGAAAAAATTCTAACCAAAGTTAGGGTAGACCTTTGACCTAGACGACTCCTAACTGGTTAGACTGTCCATAGGAGGTATAATGCAGACTTTGACCACAAGCTAATCAGCTAGGTCAGGGTAAGATTGGTGGGAGGTTATCCGTCAAAGACGTTCCTTAATTAAGTAACCACCAACCTTCGGGCTTTCGGCCCTTAATCCCCTTCCTAGATACTGATTTGGCAGGAGTCAAATTCTAACACCTTTCCCCCTTAGGATAATCTCCTAATTGAGTTCGAGATGTCCCTAGGGCCAACGTCTACTCATTTTTATTTAGGTTTGGGTTAGTGAGTAAGGAAATTGTTTGTGGGTTAAGAGAGGGTAATGACTTTCCCACCTTATCTTGTTTATAGGATAAGCCCTTAGATCAATTTAGTGCAGTGTATAAGAAAAGCAACACTTAAGCAATGTAAACAATCCAAAAGTGTTCTTATACTAGATGCTATGCACACGTACCTTTGCTCCAGCAGTCTTCAACAGTAAATAGAAAATGTAATGAAATGGACACGTGCCTAAATGCAAAGTCTAAATCATTTTAGTATTTACAATCATCATTTTACTGTTGAGGTTAGAAAGTAAATACAGTGAAGCAAACAAGTAAATAAATGCTATAGATATTTAAATTGCGCAATTCAGCCAACCTGCAGAAATACAGGTTAGTAGTTGACTCAGTTTGCCACAGGATTGTAGCAAATCTGAGGGCTTCTTGGCTCTGCTTTCTTGACCAGAGTCCAAGGCCACTTATGTGTCCACTGCAGCAAGAATTTCTTGTTGTTAAATCTGTACAAAAAACAAAGAAGAAAGTTAACCAAAAATGTAAACTTTAAAGAGAATTGCTTACCGTCCCTCCCCGGCAACAGCGCCAAAATTTTGATTGAGATGGACCTGCACACAAGAATACAGAATTTCAGAACTTTAAAATAAAGAGTGCAAGTGCTCAATTCTACCGCGATAGCAAGTGGCTATGCGGGTCGTGACCCACAAGGAGGGACTAGCGATAGAAACTTTTTAGTAAGTTCTCTTTTATGTTACAAAGAATGGTTAAGTTCTTCTTTTAGTTCTTAAAAAGAAAAGTGAAAAATAGTTAAAGTTAAATTAGGAAGAAGATGGTAGATTAAGAAGGTGGAGAAAAACATAAAATAGACATATACAAAGAAATCGAAATGAGTGATGAAAGATTTGGTGGATTGTGGTGTTCTAAACTAAATAATTAAAAGAAAAGAAACTAAAAATTACTTACCTCTTTTGGTCAAATACCTACCTTGAATCTTTTTCAATGATGTTCCCTTAAAATGAGGCGATCAACGTATAGCCCATAAGAGTTGATTCCCGTTTTCTCCACATTATATCATCAAGACGTTGTAAGTATGAAGTGATACAGAATGAAACTCAAAATCCATCGTCATGGGCTATCGGTGGCACTCGCAAAGGCAAGACTCTTTCGGTTCTTTTAGACTCACTTGGATAACAATTGTACCAAAAGAAGAAAAGTAGAGAAGAAGAAGAAGAACACAAAAATAAAGTACATACAAAAGGGAACTACAGATTCGATTTATAATAATAAGAGAAAAGAAGGAAATCTTACACCGGTGTCACTCTCAGCACAAGCTTCGTTCTCATTCTCCTATAAAACTTTGATCTCCTCTGATTTACATAAACTAAAACTGAAAATTACTTGAAAAAAAACAAAAACCTACACTAAAATAATGAAAAAGTGGACTAAATTCTATCTCTGCATGGTCCTGCCATTTTCAGTGAAAATCCTGCTTTTATAGGCAAAAACCCAGGGGAGAGGTGTGAGAAGATAGGGGAGCAAACGCTCCCCTAACTCCCTAACAAAGCCGCGGAAACGCGACTTTGGCCACATTTCTGCGGCCAGGGTGTGGCCAGGTGGCCACACCCTATTGGTGGTGGTCCCCGTTTCTCGATTTATATTTATCTTCAGCTGGATTTGCAGTTTAAGTCCGAGATTTTGACGAAATGGCCTTTGATCCTTGGCCTCAACCGAATCGATTTGTAGGGATTTGTTTCAACCGGTTTTCAACCTCTCTGATTTGCTAAGATCAGCCCTGATTCCTTGATTTTGAATTTATTCTGATTTAATTCAGAATTTGATGGGCTTTTGGGCTCATTTCTCTTCACTCTCCTTTAGGAACGGGCCTGCAAATAAATTAAACATTTAATTAGAAAAAAAATAGTGTTTATTCTATAATAAGTATGAGAATATGATAATAAATGTGCAATATTAGTGGCCAATCAGTACAAATGAGCAATTAAGCACAAATATATAATAATCAATTTGTGGCTCACTAGTTGTACAAGTGTATAGCTCACTAGTTGTACAAGTATATACACAAGTTTTAATGAAAACTACATCTTAAACATGTAATCAAATCATGAAGTAAAAACAAAAACATAAATCAATATGATCATTAGGCTAAATGCACATGTTATTAGAGCTATGATATACACAATAGGTAAACAAGTGTGAGATTATAAAAATATGGATCCATTTAAACATGGTGTATCTCAAATACTATATGTATGTCATAAGTCTAACAAGCATGACATTTAACATAATGAGCAATAAAATATGACATGCTAACAATCTATAATATGAAAGTATGTAAACTAAATGGGAGTTAGAGATAGTTATCAAAACCATTAGGGCTTATCTCTATCTCCAAACCAAGGTGGTCCTCCCACCAAACTCCCCTTGAAAGTGATGCATCCAAAAGTGTCCCCATATAGCTCGGAACGCATTCATCTCAAGGCACCATTACTCTCACGTCAAGCGAGAGGCCACACCTACATCAAATAAAATAGGAGTGGCTTTTGGTACCCATACTCTATTGGGTCCATGGGGGTAGCACCTTTCCTAATCCAAACAAATTTATTTATAAAATTTGAATCATTTAGTCTATCATAACAAAATTTTGTAAGGTGTCCCTTACGTCCACAATATGTACATGTGTACACATGAGCAAACATAGTGTTATGTGTATGAACGTGAGAAGCATGTGTATGCCGTGTTTTGTGTGCATGCATAGGTGGAACTTGTTTCTTGCGAAACATG
Organism: Agave tequilana; assembly: GCA_038442645.1. Lineage (NCBI taxonomy): Eukaryota > Viridiplantae > Streptophyta > Magnoliopsida > Asparagales > Asparagaceae > Agave > Agave tequilana. The sequence continues at coordinate 14,385 of JAVJIF010017966.1, read as the reverse complement.
GATCCAACCGTGTATGGTTTAAGGCACATTGGCTCAAAGTGGAGTCCAAACAATCAACATTCTTTTTTAATATATTATATCATTTTTAATAATAGAAGAAGAGGTGGAGCATATTATAGATACACTAGAAGGTGAAGCAATATTAGTATGGCAAACATGTGAAGACAAATCATTTTTTAAATATTTATTTTTATTAGAAGTCAAATCCAATTCCTTTCAAATAGAAATAATTTTGTTTTTAAAGAATCATTTTCTTTTAAAGCAAAAACAAGTTTTGAAGATAGAACTTCATTTTTCTTCAACACTTCATCACAATTATTTTTACCGTTTAAGATTGTGTTTTCATTTAAGGCAAGATCAAGTTGGGATTTCAATGAGTGCCTTTCATTTGAAATCTCATCCCTTTCTTGTAAAGCCATGTTAAGTTTTGAAAACAATTCCTTATTTTCTTCTTTCATTTTAAAAGTTTTCTTTTTCAAGAGTTAGTTTTTTTGTAAAAGGTTTTCACAGACAATGAATAATTCTTCATTTAAAACATCGGCATCAACATGATCATCGTCGGAAGAACTAGCACTATCATCTAGTTGAGTTTTTGAATTTACCTCAAGGGAGTCATTCCCTTGGACCATGTAGCAAGCTTGTTCGGAATCATCTCCACTAGATTCTTTCTCCACAATATTTGGCGTTTGAAGCTTTAGAGAGATCAACGTGTTCCACACTGCAAAGGTGGAATCACAATGAGAAAGCATTCATAGATATTCTTTGTTTAGAGTGCTCCAAGTGCCTCAAGGGCTTGTGCATTGGCCTCTATACGCTTGCTATTACCAAGATAACATTTCTTGGTAGCGGCAAGGTGTTGATCGGGGCAGAACTAGCACTCAAAAAAGTGTTTGTTTATGAAATCGATGAAAAGCTCGAATGTGTGCTAATGTACCCTCGATACTTTTATAGCATTGGCTTAACGGGTCGTATCCACAGGGAAGGGAGGCGATAGAAGCATTGACAGTTTCTATTCACGTCTTTTGTTAACAATTCTTCTTTGTTAAAAGAATGAAAAAGAAAGTGAAAAAAAAAAGAAAAGGAAATCCAGAATGTGGTAGGTGAGGAGAGCGATGAAAACGGCGATGTGAAAACAAAATAGAAGTGAGTTGGAAAACAATATTAGAAAAGAAGATGAAACAAAGTTGAGCTAAGAAGATGGTGAAAACATCGATAGAAAAATGAGAAAAGAAGCTTGAAATTGATTTCTAAAACAAGATAAAAGAAAACTCATGGCTACTAACTACTAATTGATCCACTAACCATGCTAAGCTCTTCATGATAGTTGCCTCACATTTTGATCCTCGGCCATCATTAATCCTTGGCTTCAAGAGATGATACAAAGCATGGCACATAGATGGTTCATCACAATCAAAACATGCATCAAGATCAAGCTAATACAAGCATCAACTCATCAACAATTAAAAGAAAGCATGAAATAAAAGAGAGTTAGCTTGGTTAGCAAGTTAGCAAGTTAGATGTTAGAACCCATCATCATTGGCCATCAATGGCTCTTGCAAGAACAAGGCCTTATGGAGGCTACCCGATTCATGTGGATTATCAAGTAAGTGGTTAGATGGTTAGTAGTTAGTAGTTAGATTGCCATGAGAAGAAAAGTTAGTAAGAAATCATGTAGAAGATGAAGGAGATTACATTGGAAGAGAAAGGAGGCATCTTTACATAGACTGTCACTATCTATTACATCAATCCCTCACTATCTCTCTCTCTATGAATCTCTCAGCCCTACTACAATGATCTAAAAAGAAATGAAAATACAAGAGAAATGAAGAGCACCTACCTACACTACACTAAACTTCTCCTAGAATCAGAACCTACTCCTAAAAACGAAGATTGCTTGCGCTATGGGCCTATGCAGGTCTATTTATAGGCGAAAGATGCTTCCAAAAGACAAGACGGGGCCACGCGTCGAAAATCGACGCGTGGCTCCACTAACAAGCCGCGTATCCGCGGCTCTTGCTGCAGATCCGCGGCAAAACCAGGGAGAGAACTCCTTGGTTTTGGTCTGGGCTCCGTCTGGCTTCGAGACGCTTCCTGGTATATTCCGTTTCTGGTAAATTCGTTCGCAAATTCGTCTGATATGCGCAAGAGGCTAGGTTCATTGTATCTTCTAGATAATCCCTTGCTTGGCCTCCAAGTAATGCGGATTTAATTACCCTAATTGGGTTTAATTAAGCTCTTATTACATCTTTGCCCTTGAACTTTGGATCTACCTGCAATAAAGACCAAAACACGATTTAGATCGACAATTTATTCATAAATCGGTGGGAGAATGCGAAATAATAATGCAGAATTGTAGACTAATCACACCCCCACACTTATTCTTTTGCTCGTCCCGAGCAAAACAAGAAAAGAAAAAACTATACTACAAATGTTATTACACCACTTTCGCAGGTGACGCGATTGCACTGAGCGTGTGCAACAAGCCGTTAAACCTCTAGGTTACCCTAGAGGAGGAGTGTTGTCTCCTGAGGGTTTTGTTGGCCCAAAGGCCTTCCACTCTAGTTTTGATGATGATTAACTCATGTAGTTATGTGTACTAATTATCTTGTGATGTTTAAGTTTCAGATCATTAATCAAGATATTAGTTGGTGAAAGCTAACACACATCTTTCACATGTTGATTCAAGAGCCCGAGCGTCATAGATCATACATTGCAACTTGCTCGGTGAATCAAGAGTGTTTGGATCGAGCCGACTTGGAGATTGCGCTCTACAAGAAGACTTAGGTATCCATAGTTTTAGTTTTAAGTTTAGATCCTAATTGTAAAGATTAGAATAGTATGATAAGCTCAAGTTCACAACACACACCTTTCATGTTTTGATTTTCGGTTTTAGGTTTAACCGATCTTGGTTTTCATGAATAGATTTTTATCAAAACAAGTTTACATGGTTTATGTATATTAGATTTGTTCTATATACATGCATGCTTCAATTGTTTAGACAAACTTTGTTTGATAATCTATTCCATGTGTTTTATGTTTGGTATTTTTATCGAAACATTATTTTTGGACTTAATGACAAAAATCATGATATATATATGTTCCTTGTATTGAATTTCTATTCATATACAATATGCTTCAAAGTGTTTAAATATCATTTTTTGTATCATGGATGAGTTTAGACAATGTGTATTTTCTATTCAAAATACAAGGTTTCAGAAAATACGATTTTTGTTTTTGGCAAAATTTCTATGACACAAAAATAGTCAAATATGTTTGAAATTTGTGTTAGGATTTTTAACACAAGTTGGTATTTCAATATAAAATGTTTTTGGCAAAATTTCTATGACACAAAATAGTCAAATATGTTTGAAATTTGTGTTAGGATTTTTAACACAAGTTGGTATTTCAATATAAAATGATAAAACTATTTTTGTGGAATTTTAGAGATTTTGTGGGATTTATTGGAATATTTTTACCTCTTTTTTCTGACCCATTTATAGGCTGACAGGCCTGGTCGGTCGACCGAAGCGGTCGACCGCACCAAGGGCCGGTCGACCGGTTCGGTCGACCGACGTGCACAGACCTGTGCACGTCGCAGCCCAATAGGCCGGTCGACCGAAGCGGTCGACTGACGGAGAGCTGTTTGCTCTCAGGAATTTTCGGTCGACCGGACCGGTCGACCGGCAGCTGTAACGTTCGAAAATTCGAACGTTGGGCGGTCGACCGGGGCCGGTCGACCGGCAGGCTATTTCTGGCATAAATTCTGTAAACGGCTAGTTTTCTAAATTGCCTATAAATACCCATTTTAAGAGTTTTTCTCTAAGAATTTTTTGCGAATTTTTCCATTCTCTCAGGTTTTTTTACAGCAATCAAAATAGGTTTTTGGATTCAAATTGAACAATCTTTTTGGTGTTTTCATTAGGGTTTGAAAAATCAAAGAAAAGGGTTTTGGAAAAGCTTTTGAATTGAACTTCTCTATCTTGGTTTCATTATTTCCCAAAGATTTTCTTTGAGTTGCTGGTTTCAAATCCCTTGGTTTCTCCACACTTGAGCTATAATCTACTATCTATATCTATAGGATATTTGTGTGGAAGAAGAAGTTGTTTGTGGTTGTTGTTGTGACCACCAAGTTGTAACCCAATCTTTTCTTAGCTTTGTGCTTTGGGTTGTATCCCTCTAGTTGAGAGGTGATCCTTGTATTGGTTGGTGATTGGAGTTTGTTGTATTGGTTTGGAATTTGCCTCAAGGAGGAGGTTGTGATTGTTTGGTGTTTGCCTCAAGAAGGAGGTTGAGATTGTAAGAAGGGGAGTTGGGAACTCCTTGTAATTGTGATTGCCCCAAATCCTCGGTGGAGGTTCCCTTAGTGGGAGTCCTTAGTGGACAAGCTAGTGGATTGGAAATCCTTCGTGTGTCGAAGGCGGGGATGTAGAGCTGGGGGGCGCGAACCTCGAAACATATCTTGTTGTTTGCGCTTGATCCATTGACTCTCTATCTATCTCTCTCTTTACTTTGTGCCTTGCCTTATTCATATTGTGCATTCATATTTGCTTGGCTTGGTTGTGTGTGAATCATTTGTTGATCACACTTGAGTGTAATTTGCATTAAGTTTTTAAATTCCGCATTTAGTTCATAGATTAGCATTGTCACCTATTCACCCCCCCCCCCTCTAGGTGACTTTTCAATTGGTATCAGAGCTAGCGCTCCTGATATTTAGGTTTAACCACCTAGGAGTGTGATCTTAGTTTGCTAATCTTCATTTGCATCTCATTTGCACTCATACTAGTTTGCTCTCATGGCTAGCCCTCCTATGTTTGACCATACTAGACTTGACTCTTGGAAAGTTAACATGACTAGATATTTAAAAACACTAGGTCATCTAGTTTATCAAGCCATCACCATAGAAGCCCTCCCAAATACTAGTAAGCATAAGAAGGCCAATGCACTTGCACTTCAAACACTTAGAGCATCTTTTGATAATAATCTCTTACTTGTTTTTGATAGTTTTAACTCGGCTTTTGCAGTTTGGAGCGTCTTGACATCTCCGGAGCTTCCAAGGATCATCAACAATATGAGGAGATCTATGAGAGATGTATCCGAAGAGCCTTGTTTCATGGCATATGGGAATGACTCCCATGAGGTACAATCGGACTCTCAAATACATGATAGCTCTAGCTCTTATTGCCATGGATGTTTTGAGGTTCAAAATTTAAATGTTGAACTTGCTTCTAAGCTTGAAAAATACTTGGAAAAACATAACTCTTTGAAAGAAAAACATTTTGATTTACAAAAAGAAATGAAAGATTTATGTTCTACTTTTGAAACCGTTTTGCAAGAGAAGGAAGAGATTACTAGTGAATGTGACTCACTAAGATCTCAACTAGACATTGCTTTAAAAGAAATTGATGTTTTAAAAGGTAGAAATGATTGTGATGATATTGTTGAGCACAATGAGATTTTATCCTCAAGATTGGATTGTGTTTTCAAAGAGAACCTTACTTTGAAAAATAAAATTGATTCTATTACTAAAGAATTGGAGTTGGTTTTGAAGAAAAATGATTCTTTGCAAAATGATATTGATTTGCATGTTTGTCATGCTAATGTAGCTTCTACTTCTTGCACTCCTATAGCATGTTCCACTTTGTCTTCTAGCATAGAAAATGATATAAATAATTTGAAGAAAAGTGTTGATTGTTTGGGCTCCACCTTGAGCCATTGTGCCATGAATCACACACGTTTGGAAACCTTGATTCGCAAGAAACAAGTTCCAACCTTGCATGCACACCTATCTAGGCATACACATGCTTCTCATGATCACCATCATCATATGTATGCTCACGTGTACACATGTACACATTGTGGTCGAAAAGGCCACCTTGCTAGATTTTGTTATGATCGCATTTATCATGAAAATTTAGCAACTAATTTTGTTTGGGTGAGAAAAGAAACTAACCCCCGTGGACCCACTAGAAAATGGGTACCAAAAACACCTCTTTGGCTTTTGATGTAGGTGGGAGCTCTCGCATCACGTGAGAGTGGAGGTACCTTGAGGTGGATGCGTTCCGAGCTTGAATGAGAACTATTTGGATGCTTCACTCTCAAGGAGATTAGGTGGAGATGACCACCATGTTTGGAGAACTAGAGATGCACCTTCATTGGTTTTGGTATCATTCTCTAACTCCCATTTATTATTTACATGCTTCTTAGATCATTCATTTATAGCATGTTGTATTTGATGTTCATTATTATTATGCCTTGTTCATTAGACTTGAGATATACATGTTTAGTTACTTGAGCACCCATGTTTCATATGGATCTATATTTAGTGTTCACTTCTTGTTTAAGCTAACATGTATGCCCTAGATCTAATGCACATGCATATGCATAATGATCATATGATGTTCATGATTCCATGATTTTTGTTTAGATGATTATATGGATGTTTGTGATATATCTTGTGTGCATTTCATCATTGCACTTTATTCATTCTTTGTTCGATCTATTCTCATACAACAAGGTTGTATTGCGCACCTCTAACCCATTCAAGGGGAATCAGGAGGAAGGAGTTCAGAACCCTTCACGGGATATACGGCTCTTAGTCTTGTTTTGAGAGATCGTTGCATCATACATCCATCTTAGTTTAAAAGGTCATTAATACTTCATATTTTTGATTAATATGATCATATTGATTTTTGACCCGTTTTATGCCTCATGATTTGATTACTTGCTTAAATCATAATTTTCATTAAGACTAGGATTTATACTTGTACAACTAGTGAGCTACAAATAAACCTTTATATATGTTTGTGCTTGAACGCTCATTTGTATTCACTTGATGTACTAGTATAGTCTAGTTTGATGATTATTATATTTGACTTGTATTCACTATCTTACATGTTTTGTTTTAACTTTATGTATATGTCCATCTTGTCCAAACTATCATTTATACATATACATCCTTGAGCCACGTGCCTTCATGCATATACACTTGTGGACTCACTATGTTTGGGATATGTATGTATACTTTAGTTTGTACATGACATACATATGCCTTGAAGTTCAATTCGTTTTGATGATTTTCACATTTTTTTTTAAGTAATTTCAATCAATAATGAAAATCTAAGTTTTCATGTGTTCGTGTTTTCAAAGGAATTTCATTTGAGTTTGAATGCAAAATTTTCATGACAATGTATTTCACATTACACTTGTTCACTCAATTTATTATGTTTCTCATGATTGTGTTTTCATGAGTATGATATGGACTTCATGGAATTCGAGTGTTTAGTGATCATGTGATTTTCATGTTTCATGAAAAATATTTCTGTGTTATTCCTTGCTTGAAAGATTTCTACTAGTTTTCAAATTTCATAAACTAGTTCATATTCTTCACTTTGGTAGTGATTTTCAAACATACTCTATTTTTCAAATCCATCTTTGAAAACCCCTACCATCATGGGCGGTTGGATGGGAGATCATGTTCTTGAATGCTTATAATGAAAATCCTTTTTATCTTGAACCATGATTGGGTGGTAGTTGATATGAGAAATACACTTGTATTTATTGTTGTTTCAATTGGTATCATTGAATTCTTTCGATTGGTATCGATATGACATCTTTTTGTATACTCATATATGTTTGTATTTTATATATGTATGCTTGCACTTCATACAGTATCAAATTTCAATTGATATCTATCTTTTACATACATATATAGATGATTTATTTGTGCTTCAAGATATCACAAATTTTGTTTATGCTTAGCTTGAACTTTTCAAATTGAAACAATGTTAAAGCAAATTTTCAATTGAGTTAATTTTCAATTGGTATCTTATTTCAAGCATGTGCATATTTTCATGTGGTATTTCATAAGGGGGAGAAAACTAGTATTTTATTTTTCAAATTGGTATTTTATCTTTCAATGATATTTTTTTTGGTATTCCACTCCCTTGCTTTAGGATAGAAAATAAAGATTTCAATTGGCAAAGAAATAATTTCAATTGGTATCTTGTGTTTTAAAGAATAATAGTTTCATTTGATATCAAGATTTTTTTTTAAGAAAATTCAAAATTAGTATTGTTTAATTCCAAAATTGGGATCTTGTTTGTTTGTTTACAATTGATAGGTTATTTGTTTACTTACTAATTGGTATCAAGATTTTCATTGGTATATGTTCTTGTTTTTGATTTCAATTGATATTGTCTTAAATTTTTCAATGGTATCAATATACACTTCATTGCCACATTTTTTGGGTATCATATTTGTTTTAACCCTTTGATGATTGACAAAAAGGGGGAGAAGAATTTGAGTTTTATATGCATATTTGTGTTTGCATATAGTTTACATTTGATGAAAAGAAGCCTTGTTATATGCATCTCTATGCATGTTTTATGTTTCATTTTTATTGGTATCAAGAGCATGTTTTGATATTGTTTTAAACAATATAAACATGTTGTTAAGAACATTCATTGCATATCTTATATGTTTTATTGTTATGCATGAGTTAAGGGGAGCTTCTTTGAAGCTTTACTTTAATCCATGCATATATAACTCCATGAGTTTTGTCATCATCAAAAAGGGGGAGATTGTTGGCCCAAAGGCCTTCCACTCTAGTTTTGATGATGATTAACTCATGTAGTTATGTGTACTAATTATCTTGTGATGTTTAAGTTTCAGATCATTAATCAAGATATTAGTTGGTGAAAGCTAACACACATCTTTCACATGTTGATTCAAGAGCCCGAGCGTCATAGATCATACATTGCAACTTGCTCGGTGAATCAAGAGTGTTTGGATCGAGCCGACTTGGAGATTGCGCTCTACAAGAAGACTTAGGTATCCATAGTTTTAGTTTTAAGTTTAGATCCTAATTGTAAAGATTAGAATAGTATGATAAGCTCAAGTTCACAACACACACCTTTCATGTTTTTGATTTTCGGTTTTAGGTTTAACCGATCTTGATTTTCATGAATAGATTTTTATCAAAACAAGTTTACATGGTTTATGTATATTAGATTTGTTCTATATACATGCATGCTTCAATTGTTTAGACAAACTTTGTTTGATAATCTATTCCATGTGTTTTATGTTTTGGTATTTTTATCGAAACATTATTTTTGGACTTTAATGACAAAAATCATGATATATATATGTTCCTTGTATATTGAATTTCTATTCATATACAATATGCTTCAAGTGTTTAAATATCATATTTTTGTATCATGGATGAGTTTTAGACAATGTGTATTTTCTATTCAAAATACAAGGTTTCAGAAAATACGATTTTTGGTTTTTGGCAAATTTCTATGACACAAAAATAATAGTCAAATATGTTTGAAATTTGTGTTAGGATTTTTAACACAAGTTGGTATTTCAATATAAAATGTTTTTGGCAAAATTTCTATGACACAAAAATAGTCAAATATGTTTGAAATTTGTGTTAGGATTTTTAACACAAGTTGGTATTTCAATATAAAATGATAAAACTATTTTGTGAAATTTTAGAGATTTTGTGGGATTTATTGGAATATTTTTACCTCTGTTTTTCTGACCCATTTATAGGCTGACAGGCCTGGTCGGTCGACCGAAGCGGTCGACCGCACCAAGGGCCGGTCGACCGGTTCGGTCGACCGACGTGCACAGACCTGTGCACGTCTGCAGCCCAATGGGCCGGTCGACCGAAGCGGTCGACTGACGGAGAGCTGTTTGCTCTCAGGAATTTTCGGTCGACCGGACCGGTCGACCGGCAGCTGTAACGTTCGAAAATTCGAACGTTGGGCGGTCGACCGGGCCGGTCGACCGGCAGGCTATTCTGGCATAAATTCTGTAAACGGCTAGTTTTCTAAATTGCCTATAAATACCCCATTTGTAAGAGTTTTTCTCTAAGAATTTTTGTGCGAATTTTTCCATTCTCTCAGGTGTTTTTACAGCAATCAAAATAGGTTTTTGGATTCAAATTGAACAATCTTTTTGGTGTTTTCATTAGGGTTTGAAAAATCAAAGAAAAGGGTTTTGGGAAAAGCTTTTGAATTGAACTTCTCTATCTTGGTTTCATTTATTTCCCAAAGATTTTCTTTGAGTTGCTGGTTTCAAATCCCTTGGTTTTCTCCACACTTGAGCTATAATCTACTATCTATATCTATAGGATATTTGTGTGGAAGAAGAAGTTGTTGTGGTGTTGTTGTGACCACCAAGTTGTAACCCAATCTTTTCTTAGCTTTGTGCTTTGGGTTGTATCCCTCTAGTTGAGAGGTGATCCTGTATTGGTTGGTGATTGGGAGTTTGTTGTATTGGTTTGGAATTTGCCTCAAGGAGGAGGTTGTGATTGTTTGGTGTTTGCCTCAAGAAGGAGGTTGAGATTGTAAGAAGGGGAGTTGGAAACTCCTTGTAATTGTGATTGCCCCAAATCCTCGGTGGAGGTTCCCTTAGTGGGAGTCCTTAGTGGACAAGCTAGTGGGATTGGAAATCCTTCGTGTGTCGAAGGCGGGGATGTAGAGCTGGGTGCTCGAACCTCGAAACATATCTTGTTGTTTGCGCTTGATCCATTGACTCTCTCTCTATCTCTCTCTTTACTTTGTGCCTTGCCTTATTCATATTGTGCATTCATATTTGCTTGGCTTGGTTGTGTGTGAATCATTTGTTGATCACACTTGAGTGTAATTTGCATTAAGTTTTAAATTCCGCATTTAGTTCATAGATTAGCATTGTCACCTATTCACCCCCCCCTCTAGGTGACTTTTCAGTTTTCAGCGGATTGCATCCACAAAATCCATAAAGAAAGAAGACAAATGTTAGTATTTGAAAACACATTTTGAAAAGGAGACAAGCTTTCGAAATATTTTTGCAAAAATATAAGTGATCTAAGGTCATAAGTCCACACAAATCATTCTTCCTTAAACTTAGTCTCTATGCAAGATCTTGTCTTCAATTAAGGTAAGAATTCAAAAATTAGATTGACTATTTTATCTTTCATAAAACCTAGATAATATGCACATTATGATAGTGAAGATTTCTGGGATTTCAACTCTAACCATCAAGCCATTTATTTATATATATATATATTCTTTCTTTTTCTTCTTTTTTCTTCCCTTAGTTTAGGCTTTCTAGTTCACCCATGTAGCGAGCCTATAACCGATGACTCCCAAACCAGACGGTCCTAGGGCACCAGATGAGAAAAACATCCCTCGGGTTTAAGGACTCAAGTAAACAAGGCCACAAAACTAAGGGGGATTATTTGATTCTTTTGACCACCGTTAGGCGTGAATAATCATACTTCTTGAGGCATAATTATCCAGCTTAATAAGTTATGTTTTATATATATTTTTCTTTTTATTTGCTTTATGGCATTTTAGGTCTTTGTTTTCATCCCAAAAAATGTGTAAGTGTGAAATGCATATTATCTAAGACAAAAATTCAAGATAAAATTATCTCCCCAATCTTTTATACTTAACCTATAATTTTAAAGAAGATCCATTATTTCGACTAGGTTAAGATGTCATAATTAAGGCTTCCTTAATTTCTAAGATCATCTTAATTTTCTTAAAAATTGATCAAAACTTTGTCTCTTATTTCAAAAAGTTTTTAAAGAAAGAGAAAATTCCTATACAAAAGGAAAAATTTCTAAAAGTATCCTAAAAGAAGTGTAAAAAGAAAGAAAATCTAAAAACTCTATGTTAGTAAACCCCCCCACGCTTATCTCATGCATTGTCCTCAATGCATCGTGATATATGTATGCATGAAGCAAATAGAGAGGGAAGGAAAAATCACCTCAAGGTGGTGGTTCCGGTGGCGGTCTGATTGGTCACGAAATGCAGCCCAATCATTCTTGCGTGGAGTCCGGAGGAACCCACCAGAAACCTCCATGATACAACCCACTAGAAAGATGTATATATGCATGATTTTTATTAGGAATTTTACCCCATCTAATTTCAAATTTTCAAAATAATTTCGGAGTCAAAATTTTCAAAACCCTTGTCCCAGAATGGAATGATTGATTTGGACTCAGGAAATATAGGAACTAATATCGACTCAGAAAAATGACTCAAGTTAAGTAATGGTTCGGGAGTCGAGATCGGTTCAGGAAGTGGGTCCAAATCAAGAAAATGAAGCTCAAGTCCATAATCATTTCCCCATGATGGAATGTGACTATCTATGTTGGTGATTCGAGTTCAGGAATGACAGGTATGGGAATCAAAACTGACTCTAAAATGTTGCTCAAATTGGGTAACAAAACAGGAGTCAATAATGATTCAGGAATTTGAACTGAATCACAAATTTGAGGATCAAAGTCACATTCCTCATTGATTTCAATTCCACAAAAATGAGAACTTGCCAATTTATCAATGAGACTTTCAAAAGTATGGAATTGGTCAAGTTCAATATGATCATCATAAGAGATTGGTGATTCAATTTCACAATGGATTGGTACAGGATCCAATACTGACTCGGGAAAAGGATTGAAATCAGGTGAAGATACCGGAGTCATAATTGAATCAGAGAAGTAGAATTGAATCACTAATTTGAGGTTCATGATCATATTCATGCTCAAGTTCAATTTCAGGAAATGAATAACTTGCCAAAATGTCAATGGGATTTGAAGTGTGGACAAGTTCAGGTGGATGTGCTGAAATTGAATCTTGATTTTCAAAATGACAAGAGTTGGGTCAGATCAATAGAGTTTGGCATAGCTGAATTGGTCAAAGGTTGATAAAATAGAGTTTCCTCATTCCTATAAATGTTAACCAATTGACTCAATTGTTCTTCCAACCTATTGACAGACTCGGCAGATGATTTTGATATTATAACATAGACTCCTGCAAGATTTCTATACTCTTTTCTAGACTTGATGTATCTCCAAGTGGTTGCTCTAGAATGGGAGTATAAGAATCTTGGTTTGGAAATTTTGTGAAGAATGTGAGTCAAAAATGTGTTGAGATTGAAACTTGGACTCACACAAGAATTCTTACTCGTTTCCAGGACAGATGGTTGTTCATTATGAGGAGATGGAACTGAGTAAGACTCTTGAATATGTTTTAGAGAGGCCAATGTTTTCTGAAGTTGTTGCTCGGCCTCTTGTAAATTGGCTTCTACTCTCTTTTCGAACTCAGATTTTTCTTCATTGGTGGTTCAGAAAAAGGAGTATAGGAAGCGAAATCGGGGAATGAACATTGTGTAAATTGTGGATAAGGTGGATATTATGGACAAGGAGGTTGATAATTAAACTCGGGGAAGTGAATCCCCATTGACTCTGTGACGAGTTGAAATTATTTTGGAAATTATAATCATAAGAATGTGGGTATGGGTTGTATGATTCGGATAAGGCCAACCGGTGTATTTGGTTGATGCATATTGTAAAACGCCGGGTTGGAATTATCCGAATCAAATGGGGTTGGTGTGAAATATGGATTCATATTCAGATTGAAAGAATTGTTATTACTGAATGCCATTTCACAAACTATCACAAACAAAAAGAAAAATCAAACAACAAACAAAAAGAAAACAAAAAATCAAAACCAAGCCTATAGAAGGGTTGACCTAGACCTAGCCGAGATGTCCCTAGGGGCCAACGTCTATCAAATTTATTAGGGCTTGGGTTGTGTGAGTGGGGAGGTGGTTTTGGGCTAAGGAAAGGTGATGAAATCCCCACCTTATCTTGTTTGAGTTTTGCCCTTAAGTTCAATTCATGCAAGTGTGCAATATAGACAAAATATAACACAAAACGATAAATCACCCACGTGTTTGTCCTATGCTATATGCAATGCCATATGTACATCTCCATCCAAATCACAACAACAGAACAAAATACAGTATATTGGAATTGAATTGACACGCGCCTAAATGCAAATGTCTAAACCGTTTAAAAGCGTCCAAATACCGTATTTTAGTTCTTTTATTTATTAAGGTGTGTAGGCAATCAAAGCAAGAAAGATAGCAGTACAAATCTACTAGCTATTACAATGAACACATCCCAGCACAACAAGATACACAATGATTACAAAATGGCCACGGTTTGCGCGGCAAATGTCGCGTTTGCGTGGCGGTTCTTCAAAGCTGGGGCCCTGCTTTCAAGAGCAGGGAGATGCAAAGCTAATTATGTTCTGTAATATGAAGCACCTGTAAAGATGTCCTGCACACCAAAATAGAGAAGACAATGTTAACAAAAACGTGAAAACAAAAGCATTCCCTTCCCCGGCAACGGCGCCATTTTTTGATCGGGCGGAACTAGCACTCAAAAAAGTGTTTGTTTATGAAATCAATGAAAGGCTCGAATGTGTGCTAATGTACCCTCGATACTTCGTTATAGCATTGGCTTGACGGGTCGTATCCACAGGGAAGGAGGCGATAGAAGCATTGACAGTTTCTATTCACGTCTTTGTTAACAATTCTTCTTTG